>PVKA01000581.1:0-33715 GCA_004027165.1 Ctenomys sociabilis | reverse complement strand
CTGTTTACTCTTATTGCCTCAGAATCTATGCATTGTGCTAGCTATTCTAGTTATTTTATATTTTTACAGCTTAACTTACATTTTACTTTGTTTAAAAAAGGGTGAGTTTAGTGAATTATTTTCATCCTGTACACAAAGTTACAATTTTAATACTTTTCACATCCATGCTGAAAATTTGCAGTTTGGTAAAAATGAAAGGAATATATAATATCTTTTGACATTTATCCAGAAAATTGATGGCTGTTGGTGATACATTTTGGATAATGACAAGAATTTATCCTATTCAGCAATCCCTCTCCTGAGTGGGACTTGGGGACTAAAAGAATGTCCCATTTGGAGAGGCTCAGTGGCTTTCCTGGGATTTATCCCAATTTAGCACAGAGTACATTCAAGGCTCATTCCCTAAACCCCTGTTCTTCAGACCGAAGACTACAAATTCTTTCTGTGAGACAAATGAGCAAGAATTCCTGAGAATTCCTGAGGTCCTGGGAAGGACTCTTCTTTCCTCCTTTCCATCTCCAATGACTAGAGGACTTGGGACAGATCTCCAGGTCTTGAATAAAGGAAGAGAAACAGAGAGAGAGAGAGAGAGAGAGAGAGAGAGAGAGACAGACAGACAGACAGACAGACAGACAGACAGACAGACAGACAGAGAGACAGAGACAGAGACAGAGAGACAGAGACAGAGACAGAGAGACAGAGACAGAGACAGAGACAGAGACAGAGACAGAGACAGAGAGAGGCAAGCAGGCACAGAGACACTGAGAGAAAAAATATAAATATGAAGTGAAACTGAATGTGAGAGAGAATGAATATGAGCGAGAATTTATCCCTTAGGAAGACCTTGAACATTGCCTGTGTCCTGATGTCAGTGCCCATTAAAAACCCAGGGTCAAGATGTGGAAATTGATAAAGTTCCAAATGCCTGGAGATGATTTCTCAAAGAGAGATTTGCCAGGTGGTTCCTGATAAAGAAGGCAGATGTCTGTCCATGTGCCTCACAACCACTCTGGTGCAGAAGAGCAGGAAGAGAGGGGAAGACTGGCTATAGGGAGAGCACCCGCAACATCCCCAGACACCCAGTAGCTACCCACAAGGTCACATCATGGTGGACTCTGATGATCACGACATTCTTATTTCATAAATACTGAGGGAGATTAGAAAATCACACACACATTGACATCATGCCCCCTCCCCTTGCCCAGTGTTTTTAGCTCTATAAGCTACTAGAAAACAAAGCACTGAAATCACTCTACGTTACAGTCTTTGACATCCTGTTGATGTCAAGAAGTGTACTGTCAGATTCAAACTCTTTAATGTTTCTAGGAATTATGAAAGAACACTAATTTATGGTTATGCTGCTCTGCATCACAGTACAGAGTATTCCCAGGGGCCCAGAGCTGCCAAATGTCCCTTAGAAACTGACCAGAAACGTTTTCCATTTTATTCTAGAAAGAAATGATAATGAATACAAAAGGCTCTCATTATTTACTATCACTAAAGCATCTACAGTGCAGTGATTTTCTTGTCATTGTTTCCCAGGCTCTGGATTGTTTCCCTGTCCTGTATCGAGGGGAACAGGGATTGTAGAGCAAGTCCTTGCTTGATCACTTGTTCGGCTGCTGTGTAGACCAATAAGCCACAGGTCTGAACATGTCCATAGTGGTGTACAGACATGATTTATTAGCAGGAAACATGTTTCTTCTGTACAGAATCTGGATGTCTTCCCTGATCTCCTGAGCCTAGGTGAGCCTTTCCTAGAATGTTCCTTGGCTCCATCAGGGCATGGTTCTTACTGCACTGCTTTTGTTTCCCCTCTTCAAAGAAAAATCTTAAAAGTGTTGATCCTTGGAATCACAATGCCACAGTAGTGCAGACAGTGAGAAAGAAACATGCACTAAAAATAAGGCATGCAAGTTTGATGTGCCCCTCCTGGATGCAAGGGCAAGGGCGTTAGTTAGGCTGAGTGGCACCCCAGAAGGCTTGATGTCCCCTGTCTGGTAGCTGGAGAAGGCATTGCTAGGTTGTCACAGGCTCAGATCCCTGTGATTCTGACAGGTGCATGACACAGAGTAGGTCTAGTTTACCAGCTCTGTCTTTCCCTGCCAGTAGACTCCTTCAAAATCCACCATATGAGGAGGAATATCAAGGCTACTGTGATGGATGGCAGTTTCCTAGTGGAAAAGGAGAGAACTGTTGAATTTCCAGGAAATTTGCTAGCCAGTTGACATAGTGTTGATGACTTAAAATTAGCCATGTTTGGTAGTATTTATACCAGAGAGACAGGCAAATACTAGAAAGGTTTCTTCTATGGTCTAAATAGTTGGTTGTTCAATATTTACCAATACACCACTGCTCTGAGGTTGTATTCAAGCGTGAAACCCACAATTTTGCTTGGGTTTTCTTGGTTATATTTCTTTCTTCTCTTCCACCCAAAGTGCTTTTGTATTTTACCACATCATCCTCATCTGTTTTTTGTGTGTACTTCTAGAGAAATTGTACTGTTGTGTTCACGGAGGACAAACAAATAGACCGTCAGTTATGCAGAACACTTATGTGATTTGAAGTGAGGTTAGACGTACTCCTTTGTTTTCATCTGTACCACGTCCCTGAGAAAGTCAGAGTTAGGACTCCTACTTAGAATTTTCAGATGGGAAATCTGTGGCTCGGGGTGGCTCTGCAGGAATGATGGGCAAGGTAAGGAGCAGAGTTTTGTTCTCTGCCTTATTGCCACACACTCTTAGACAAAATAGCCACGGTCCCCAAGTCAGGCTGCAACCAGCCAGGAAGGCCCACACTGCATGAGGGCAGAAGCAGCTTTAATGTGGTTTGAGGCTACATTCAGTGATTCTTTATGTAGAAACAAATTGTCCTTTTAATTATTGTGTGGGCTGGACTGAAATAGATGTGCATTCCTCGAGCCACCGGCGGCAGGCAGCACAGCCCAGGTGCTCAGCCTGAAGATCTGCCAACTCTCAGGCTCACTGTTTACAATTGAGAGCAGGATCTGCGTTTCCAAACAAAATGTATTTTTTTAAAGCAAGGCTTTGGGATATTGTAAATGGAATGCACAATGGAACTGTGAGGCATGTGTGGATCATTCCATTGTGAGAGGCTGCTGGGGACAAGGTCCTTGTAGGTAATGGTTGGTAACTGGGACATTAAAGAACTCGACTTTCCCACTCTAATACATCTCAGTTATGGGAATCTTACAAATTTTGACAAAAGGGAAGCTTCTTGGATTGAATGGCTAGGACTGTGGTCTTTGGCAAATGTCTTCATATATTCTTTTGTAAATCTGTTTCAGGAAAGCACGTTGGCCTGTATAGAATTGGGGTTACCAGACAATCAGAAAAAAGAAAAATCTGGGCCCAATCAGGCATTGCTCTTTGTTCTTCTGCCTTGGGCACCTTGTGGAACCTGGGCTCTGCGGGAGCATTCTGCCAACAGTTCAGACCCCATTCAATGTGCAGCTCAGGGGACCGCAAATACCCATTTTTCCCATTGTTTTCCCACAAGCCAAGCCTCTAGCTCTTCTCTCTTTTTTTTTTTTTCTGACATTCCACAGTTTCTCTCTGAATCACCACCTCCCTGACACAGTCCTGAGACAACGTGGAAAGGAGGTACCGTTCATCCTCCCGACTGCTGCCAGGCACAGCATAGCATTCTGTTGCCACACTGGAGGGTATGGCCAGCTTCACAAGATCCTTAGCTTGGGGGCCTCTCTAGCCCACCTTCCTCTTCATCGTACCATCACACAAAATGCCATGCAGGGAAATCCTGTGCCTGCATGCTGTGCTGTCTTCGTGGGACTCTGAAATAATCTTGGTGGGATTTCATTCAACAGCTTCTACCTTCTCCTCGTTAAAGAGTGACACATGACCCCATGTAAATGACTGTCTCTGTCCCAGAAATCCTGAGCACAGTTCTACAAGGCAAGAGTTCATCACCAGGCCTAGTTCAGCCCTGGGCCCGCACGTCAAGACAGGCAGCCTCTGTCCCTAAGCTGCCCAGACTCCACTTGCTCTCTTAACCAACTACATTTTTCTGGTTGATGTTTCTCAATCTTACCAGCTTTTCTCAAGTTGCTCCCGATCAGAATAACCTTATCAGCTTGTGTCCCAAATAAATACAAATCTTTCATGCTCAATCTAGGGGTTCAGTCATAACCTTCTGGCATCTCAAAGAAGGCCTGAATACAACTTTTGGGTAAAACAATCCCTCAAAGGAATGACAAACCACAGAAGTGGGGTGAAGACTTGAACAGGAACCTGTAAACATTTTGACACTTGTGTGATAAATGTCCAACCCTATCTTGATACAGAATGACCACAGCCTGCATTAGGACCTCCTCTTGTTTGTTTCTGAGTTTCTCATCTGTAATGGGGCAAGGTAAGGAGCTGGGCCCCATGACTGGGTCCTGGAACTCTTTGATGTCATCCCATTGTGTGTGCTGTTTGTGCACAGCACTGGCCAAAGGGATGGGTCGGATACAGCCTCTGACCGATGGTGACCTAACTGGATTTGCACCTGCAAAACGAAACACAGGCCAGAGGCACAGAGGCCAGTGGGGACACTGTCTAGTGTAGAACAAGCAAGGCTGCAGTGGTAGTCATGGAAACTTTGTGACCCGCCTGGTAAGACGGAGGGGGAAGCCCACAGACCTACTTTCCTGACGCGCATGTGGTGTGTCCCTAAGATATTAAAAGACCACCTTTGTTTCCTCTTTTGTAGTATGTGGCTGCAAAGGAATGGCTCAAAAGTCAGGCCCTTTTCATTTTGTTTCTCAGGACAGCTACATTTCTCCTGGGCTCCCAAAAAGAAAGGCCCTCTGCACCTGAGAACCCAGAGACCACACAGTGTAGCTCTCCAACACCTGCTTTTCTAATAGTCCTTATACTTCTCATGGCTGAGAGGCACACAGCAGGAAACTGCTTAGCAACTGCACGTAGGAAATTGGGATTCCAAGCTATTCCTGTGGGCTTTCTCCCCGCTGCTTTTGTTCTCCTGTTTTGTTTCTAGTCATTCCTGATTTAGTCATTGTTCTGCCATACAACACTCTAACCAGTTCTGCAGGCTGTGGGACCTACACAGAACTGGGGCTGGGGCCACCTGGGTTCCTGGGGACCCTAGCCAAAGCCCCAATTGATTCTCAGGGACCATGCTGAGCCCTGATGGCTCAGGATGGGCAACCCCAGTATTAGCTGCTCTTGAGGACTTCTGGTGTCTCTGGGTCTTACTGTTTCAGTTTCCTTTCTCCTTCCTTAGTTCCTTCTCAGCTGGTTGGGTCCTGGTAGTCACCCTGGCCCTGATGTCTGCAGCCTGCAAATTCTCAATGTTTTTGACCCTGCTTTTTCTCTTGGCAGATGGATTTCCTGTCCACCAGCCCCATCTCTGTCTCTGAAGATGTAATGCTATCTTGTGTCTTTGTGTCTCTTTCTCTGTCTCTAAATCTCTGTCTCTCTTATGTCTGTCTCTCTTTTTCTCTTGAGTATACTTTTCTGTTTGGTTTTCTCATTCTCTACTGCTCCTTATGTCTAACTCTCTCTTTGCCTCTTTTGGTTTCTAAAAGTTTCTGTCTTTTGCTGTCTCTGTTTTATCTCCACCTTCTTTTCTCCTTTTTCTCATCTTTGTTACTCTCTGTGTGCCTCAGTTCTCTTTCCCTCTATCCCTCATTGCACTCCTTCCTTTTTCTGATTCTCTCTCAGCAACTTGGCCCAAGTCCCAAAGAAAAATGGGCTCGGTGTGCGGGAAGACTCCCACCCATCAACTTTCCTTCCGTTTTAGGAACCTTGACTCTGGCCAAAAGCTTTTCCTAGAAAAGGGCCCATGGGCCACGGCAGGAGCCACTCAGCCACACTGCACCCCAGAGAGCACCAGAGGAGGCCGACTGACAACTGTAACATGCCACGTGCTGGGATTTCCCTGGCCGCACTCCAGCTAGTCAGAGCCAATTAATATGAAATCAATAGGCCGAATCGACGTTTTCAGAAGTTAACTCAAAAAAATCCCTAAAGATTAACCAGCCTGTGGCCTTTGCTATGAAATTGTTACCACACCACTTTCTTTTCTTTTGAAAGTCCAGATGGGCAGATAAATCCAAAGTGGATCAACCACATCTGCCATTCCTGCACACAAATTACACCCCTCCCACCACTTCCCTCTTTCCAGCATGCTATAGCACTCTGGCCTGGACTGAATTGATATTTTATGCCTCACTGTATGTTTTGAATTCCCCACTGCATTAAGAAGAATCTCATCATGACCCCTCCAAAGCAGAGAGCTGGCAAATTCTGAAATCTCCTTTTGCTAAAAGCAAGAACTGTGACTCTGGAGTGGGCTGCACTGCCAGGCTCACAGGAGGCCCACAGTGGTACCCAGCCCCAGCAGCTGGCATCTCCCAGGGGCCAAGCCAGCTGTCACAGGCCAGGGGCAGTTTCCCTTCTGAGACTCCCTTCTCTACATTTGCCAGGTACCTGGACTCATGCCCAGTTGGAGAAGAAAACTGGGGAGGGGGAGGGAGAGAGGCTCGGGGCTCTTTGAGATCAGCATCTCCTTGCAGCTTGGCTGATGCTGCAGGAAGCAGCACAAGTGCTGGGTGTCAGCTGTATCTCAAGGTGAAGGCCACCGCACTAGGATGGTGCACTGGTGTGAGTCTGCGGAGCAAGGAGACCCTGCTGCGGACACATAACTGAAAATCCCAGGGGCCAGGAAGATGGCTCAATAGAATAGATGCCTCCCTGGTAAGCACAAGGGCCTGAGTTCAATCCTGGTTCTGCCAAAAAAACTCTTTTACAAGAAAAATGCATGTATTTTATTTAATATTTGTATAGACATTGACATCTTGATAAGAAAAATGAAGACTCCAAGAACCCATCAGTTGTTAAACCCAAAAGCTTGCATCTATTTTTTTTTTTAATTGGAAATCATGAAGAAAACCCAAAGAAGAGAATATTGAGAATGTAATGTGTGAAATGTTTAAGAGATTGATGTCTGTGCTGAGTTTTGAGTGCTTCATAAGTAAAAATATGTATTAAAAGTATTCAAAGGCTAAAATCACCTTGTTATAGTGGTACATCCCTGTGATCCCAGCACTCTGGGAGGCTGAGGCAAGAGGATCTCAAGTTAAAGCCCAGTTTGGGCAATTTAGCAACTTAATCATGGCTTATCAAATACAAAAAGTAAAAATTGTTTTAAAGGGCTGAGATGTAGCTCACAGTGAAGGTTCTGAGGTAAGTCTCAAATAACATACTCACAAACACACACACACATACAACATGCACTGCTACTGCTATTATAAAACTTTAAGTGATAGATATGCTAAGTATCATAATTTTATAATTATGCAATCTATACATGAATAAAAATCATGCTCACACTGAGCCTCATAAATATGTACAAATATTATACTTCAGTCAAAATTTTAAAGTTCTGAAAAAGATTAAGGACAGGCAAAATAGAATCTGGAAAAAGTTCAAGAGACTACTCTGCTTGTCTTCATTGCAAAGCTCATGTTCTTTCAGTAAAATGAGAAGCATTTCTTAAAGTGCATTCAGGAGAGCAGCACCAGGGCTGTACCTTCTTTACCAAGTGTGGTACTGCTCAAGGCTCATCTGTTCAATTTAAGCTTGGTAATAACAGCATAGAGAATCTTCTACTGACTGGGTAGTAGATGGTGAGCCTTGCTTGTGTACTTCCCCCTGCAGGTGTCCATGTGCTTGTGACCTTTTGTCACACCATTTCCAGAGGACTAGGGGGAAAAAGATGGCTACTTCCGGGGCTTGAAGCTTTAAAAAAAGATTTTTTGGAAGTTTGAGAGGTGAGATATATAGAAGCATGCCTCAGGCTTTTCTTGGGTCTGTTAGAACCTATGCCAGGATGAGGTTCAGGGAGAACCCATGAGATTTGGACCTCAGTGGCTTTCTACAGCTTGATACAGAGAACTTCCCTGCTCCTGATAAGACCATGGCTGGGGTAGCAGCCCACCTCTTAGCTCCCCCGTGCTGCAGCCTGAGGTGTCCCGGCTGCGTTCTGGAAGCTGCCTGTAGACTTCATCAAAACTGTCTTGCTTATGTCTAGCCAGAGTCCAACACTGCTGCCTAGACTTGTCCTGATGTTGTTGTGAGCTGGACAGTTCTTGGTGTTACTGCTGCTGCATAGGTCAAGCAACCAGAGGGAGATTCCCGGTCGACATTGGAATGCACAGCTGCTGTGCGGCAGACACTCCTCCAAGTGCAGAATAGGGGTGCCGAGGCTGTTGCTGATTCTCCCTTGCTTTCCCCACCACTCCTGCCACCTACCTATGTGCACGTTTTGCACATTGGTGAGTTGGTTCCCACATGAGAGAATGACTTGCTTCAAAGCATACAGCTCTTCATGGCAGCCTTGCAGCTCATGGGGATTCTTCCCAGGTAGAGATCATCTCTCCATTTTCAGGTCTAGTGAAGACAATCTTTTCCTGCTAGTGTTCCCAGCCTATATGTTATAGAGGGTACATGTTACCAAGAGAAAAACAAAGCCTCAACTGTGTCATTTCCTATGGCTGCAAAGTAACTGGAAAACAAAAACATATTCCAAAAAAACTTGTTATGTGTTGGAGGGCCAATATTCATTAAATGTTTCCTAGTACCAGGTCCTGTTTTAAGCCTTTGGTGTGTGCTACCTCATATGCTCCCCACTGTAGCCCCAAGAGGTGGTATGTATGTATAAAGTGTAAGAGTCCTAGCTTTACAGATGAGGACACTCAGGCATGCAAAGTTTGGATTTCTTGCGGAGGACCCCAGTGGCAGTGCTGGTACTCATCCCAGACTGTCTGGCTCTAGAGCCACACTTCTAGGTGCTACACTGGGCCGTCAAAAATATTTGGGCAGCCAAAGCCATCCTCCTAATTAAATGCAATTAGATGTCTTGGAGAATAACCAATAAGCTCCATGTCGTGTTTACATGGGCTCTGTCAGCACGCAGCCTCTCATCGCTAGTTAGAGCCTTTGTGGGAGGCAAGAGACTTGGAGGGGGAAGTGACTTCAGTAATAAGTGGCAGAAGCAGGATTTCAGCCCAGTTGAATTCAGGGCCTATTTGTCTTCATTTTACTTAAGCAGAAATGGAGGCTGAGAAGGGTTGTGTGAAATGGACCCCCTTGCATGGAGCCCAGCCTAGGGTCACTGCTGAAGATTCATGAAGCCCCGAGACAGTCCTTGTCTGTAGACTGGATGGCTTCAAGGCAGGGAGTCACCTTAATCCCATTGGAAGAGTCTGAGGCTTCCACTGAACTAGTTATGGGAAAGGATTTTATTCCCTGGCAGAGGCTGGAGGGAAAGAGTGAATTACAATGTGTGCAGACAGATGCTCTGAGAATTCAGGCTTCATCAACAGTCTCTGATCTGGAGACCACCAGGGACAGTAGGCAAAACAACCCCCAGTGGCCCTGCAGGACAGACAGCCCACTATTGGTCAGTGGGGATTTCAAGTGTAGGCCAGCTACTCTGGACTCTTGTTCACTTCATTTATAAAATAGGCAAAATACTACTGACTACCTTAAGTTGCTTAGCAACTAAGTAAGCTAATGTAGCATTTTCTTTTTTTTTATTGAGAGCACATAGTAGGCCATGCAAAAAATTTCCCTCTCTCATTTTAAGCGCCATCCTCCTGGATAATAGCCCAGTGCAGGCTTTGATGGGATGGTATTTCCTTGAAAGAATCATAAGGATGAAGTGAAGAGTAATTTTTAAGAGCACATATGGGGGGAGGTTTCACCAACTTTGTACAGTTGACAGTGAAGTGTGAATTAGACAGTGCATTACAGTATTTCTTAGTGCTGCTATAACAAAGTACCTGAGTACCCAAAAACAAGACAAATGTATTCTGTCACAGTTCCAGAGGCCAGAAGTCCAAAACTGAGGTGCTGGTAGTGTCCAGTTCCTTCTGGAGGCTCTGAGGAACAATCAGTTCCATACCCCTTTCTTAGTGTTTGGGTCCATCTGGCCATCTCTGGCATTCCTTGATTTGTACACACATCGCTATGATTTCTGCCTCCTTCTTCATAGCCCCTTGTTCTCTGTGCCTCTGTGTGTGTTCTTGTCTGTCTCTTATTACGGGATGTAAGGACTATCCTACTCCTGCATCATCTTGTCTTGGGATCCTTACCTTAATTCCATCTGCAGAGTCCCTGCAGGATCACATTCTGAGGTTGCAGTTAGACATGAACTTTGGGGAAGTTACTACTTAGCCTACTGCATGTGGATTTCACAGGAGAAGAGGATATGGGGTAAGCAGACAGAAGTGACTGTGAATTTTATTTTCCCACTCATGTAAAGTACTACCCAAGTAGCTTTTAGGACTGGACAATGGAGAAATAGGAACACAGTGAAAAAAGACACAGTGGGGTTTGGTGGTATCCGGTGGGCTGCAACTAAAAGCATTTCTCGCTGGTGTCCCTACAGGGTCAAGGCACCCCACAAACCTTTGTTAAATAGGTAACTCAGCCACTTTCTTTATTTTCCTGGAACTCACATCTCCAAGGCTTCTGTGAGAACACCCTGACTGCTCCTCCATGCTCCCTTGGGAAAGCATGCACGTTATATAACTAGAATGACACACAGCCACCTGACTTGCACAGTGTGACCTGAAACCCATTCTACGTGTGTACAAGTTCTCTGCATAGAGTGTAATTGCAGAACTGCATGCGTTCCAGATGTTTATCTGCTAATTACAAGTCTCTGATGAGCCAGTTACAGTAATGTACTTATTCATGCTAATATTTTCTCTTCCTCCAGAGGATTTGAAGCAGGGAGAGACAGAGTGTCTCTAGTGTGTTTTAATTAAGCAATTGCTCCCCAGTCAAAGTGAGCAGCAGGTTCCAGACCTATTGCAAAGCATTCAGATCAACAGCCATCTGCTGGTGTCTGGGCTGACATAACCAAGGTAGTCTTCCCTTTTGAATGGACTCTCGGGCTCCACAGAGGAAACATGACAGGCGTAAACCATGAATTAGCACATAAGGTGATTCTATGCAGCTGGCTGTGGGCTGGCGAGTTAGAGTTACAGTAAGGGATTGGAGTTGAACAAAGATGGGGCAGTTCAGCTGGGTCAATTCAGTGGACCAGTAGGACATGAGTTAAGAGATGTAGAACAGGACTGTATTCTAGGCAGAGGAAACAGTTCAAGCAAAGGAATGGAGATGTAAAAAGGAGCAAGATGTTTGGCATATGTTTGTTCGCTGTTCAATATGTGGACAGACTGGGAAGGAATGAGGACCAAAAGGTAAGTTGTAGTAGATCAGGCACTGCCTTGAAAGTCAGGCCCAGGAACCAAGCTGGGAGGCTGATTTACACACAATCAGTGGAGATACCATTGTGCTTGCTAGGGAAGGGATATGGACTGGACTGCACTATGCATGAGTCATTTTTCATAACCAGAAGACCGACAAGAGAAGGCCAAGGAAAGAGGAAAGGGAGAGGTATTTTTGTAACATTTTAAGTCCAAGAGGACAGTGGCATGAATGTGGCAAGGTTAGAAAACTGGTCAAGTACATTAGAAAAGATTGTCCATAGGAAATTGCAGGCAGAAGGTGCTTCAGTGAGGAGTCCCAGAAGGGTCTATATTCTTGGTTGATTTAGATATTCACTATCGACTGAGATGAAACTGGTAGAAGGTGATGAAAGCTGGGGAATTGTGGAAGAGTACAGTAGAGTTGAGGAGGTCCATGTGTGAGCCACCAGACTATAAGTCTGGTGCTCCCTTCATGCACAGAGAGCTAAGTGATTGTAGGTGCTCAGTGAGACTACTAGCTTGTGCATTCCAGTATCCCCTGTGAGGACTGATCTTGAAACTTACCCATGGTGGGAGCTTGGCACTGCCAGCCCTTTCCACATCTCCCTGAGAGAAAGGAGAAGGGTTCTTCAACTCTAAGCTCCTATCCCAGGAGCCCAGCCTCCACTCCCTCCCTTCAACAAGTCATGATGGCTCCATCTCCAGATCCCTTCACCACCTCATCTCCTGAAGCATTCTTTCTTGGTTTTGTTTCTCTCTCTCTTCTCGAGCTCGCTTGGGTACGTGCAGTCTTGTTCTCCTGGACCCAAGGTTGGGATGGGTGGATGGTAGGGAGGCAGTGGGCAGAGACAAAATAGCATCTCCCAGTTCTCTCCTTCCTTTCCTTCAGGTTGAGTTCTGTCATCCCTCCTGTCCCATTTCATTTTATGATGAGGGGAGGCTCCAAGGTTAGCTTTCTAGGGAAAGGGTAAAGGCAACTGATGGGATTAAGTCATCCACAGAACTAAAAAAGTCACTGCAACTGTAAAGACTGACTCCAAGGTAAGTCAGCTCAGGGCCCAGCAGGGTTCCCTATGTCGAAATACTCAATTCCCTTTTCCTCTCCCTCCCTCCCATTTTTCTTCTTTCAGTAAATATGCCAAGTATGCAAGCCCTTGGCTAAGTGCTGCAGACTTGAAGGCGAGCATGACTTGGAAGCATTCACCAGGAGCACTGGATTTAGTGACAGATAAGATAGCAGACAGTTTCCCATCATGCCATCTTCTTCCTGTCCTCTCTCCTTACCCATTTACCCATCACTCCCTTCCATTTTTACTCATGCCAGGACAATACTAATGGATTACTTTGATTTCATTACTTGAATTACCTTTATTGAATGCTGTCTATAATATTTTGACAAACTCTACTACTGCTATTTCTACTCAGAGAGTTTAGGTAACATCTGAACAAGTGCCAAGTGGGCATGACACCTGGAACCGGGTGACAAACTTCTCCTTTCAGTTATTTTTAGAAGTTTTGGGAAGTGATGTGCATATTTCTTTTCATCTGTGTATGTCAAGGCCCTGTTGCCAGTAGATGAGAAAATTAGGTGAAAACTGAGTACACTAAGTAGTAGTGGAGACGTAGGAAGCCAGGAGACCTGATCCAATTATCTTTCTATGGGACCTGAGGAAGAGAATGAAGAAGATCTGCCTTTTGCTTCTCCTCTAGATACTTCTAGAGTCCCTGAATGGAGCAAATGGGGCCAACCTTGCCATCCAGAGGCTGGTGTAGGCAACATGCAGGTGCCCAATGTCCGCTCTTGACCTAACACTCCAGTGTTACCATCTTAAAATTCTGAACAGTTTTACCAAGCAGCCCCACATCTTCATTTTGCACTGGTCCCACAAATCAGGTCCTTCTCAGAAAATTAGCTTTCTTGCTTACTCTGTGGCTCTGGAGCTGTCTGCCTCTCAGTACTGCCTCTGCTGCTCCCCTGGGGCCCAGGCTTTGCCTTTGATCTGAGACTCAGGCTGGTTCCTTAGTCGGCACAGAACAGCAGAATGATGGTGTCCAGCTCCAGATGCGATTATCCAAATCACTTCCTCCTGTGACCAGGACCTGACTTAATACTTCCCAGGTACCAGGTGTTCCCCAAATATCTGCATGTGGAAGGGTTTGGGTGGCTCCATTCTTTTCTCTTTCGATAAAACAATTAGGTCATTTAGGATATGAAAAGCTTTGAAATCATGAAAGTACTTTATTTGAAGTTGGGGAAGAAAGGAACTTGGTGGTGGAAAAAAAAGACAGCTATTCTCATCTTAAACAAAGAAACAATAAGAGAGTTTTCTAACTTAGGAGACAGTCATAATTCTGGCTCCATTGTTCATAATATGGAGCTCTGTGGAATCACTCTCAGTAAGTTGGGACAAGATCTTTCCACATCCTTGGTGTCCCACAGACACACAGAAAAGGCAGGGAAGCTACACCTTTACTGAAGGTAGAAAAGGTATAAGCTCTACAGAGCCAAGAACAGGCCAGTGAAAAGGCTCACAGTGGCCTTCAGAATGAAGTGAAACATTTTCTAGCATCCAAAATACTAGAGTGGATTCTTCTTCATATAAATAGGACACTGGGACATTTTTCTATCAAAAACTCACTTGGCCTCATGCCAGAAATAAATTCTCATATCAAAAATTTGCTTGGCCTTGACCTAAATATAAATGAAAGGTCAGAAACACTTCTATATACACACATATAAACAAGCACTTGAGAATGGCATCTACTGGTTGGTCCTGCCAATGGCCCCAGTTCACACGAAGGATGAAATGCTGCTTTCTGATTTGTTTTGTGTACCATACCCAGGAACCATAAGCCTGGGGCCATGTTGGATCTAGGATTGTGCTCATGTCTTCTCTTTCCCGAAAACACTTCATTTCATTCATCTACTATCTGCAGGTTTGTGTGAACTTTGACACACTCCATCCAGTGAGCTGCCTGATTTTCCTCAGCCTTCATCTCTTACCTCAGTCTTAGTAGACAGAAGTTACAGAGAAGTCTTTGGACATGGATCAATAAAGAAGTTCTAGCATTTAGAAGCTTCTAGATAGGGATTTGACCAACTCTTAAGGGAGTTAAGTGCTTATGGCCAGCAGCCACAAACAAGTTACAGGTTTATGTGGACTCAACAGAAGGGTGGAAAATGCCTAGCAATTGGGCCAGTAGCCTAACATTCTTAGCAATCCTGGCAGGTTGTGTTGGCTATGGTCACTGTGAGATATCAGGCTTTTCTAACTCTGTGGATCTGTAATTTTTCCTAGTCATACCTAAAAGCTGAGGTCATCAACTTTCTGTGTATATTTCTACAGGACACAAATGCTAAATCCAAATTCTTTTTTTTTCTTTTTTCTTTTTTGAGATCAGTTTTCTCCATGTAGTTGAGGGTAGGACTTGTGGCTATCTCCCTGCCTCTGTCATAGTGCTGGGACTACAGGTGTGTGCCACCATGCCTGGCTCCAATTTTTTACATCTATCACATAAGCCGGCAAATATTGACTGCCTCCAATTATCATTGCAAGTCCACGATCCTAGCAGATCACCTTCTCCAAATGAATCGCTGAATGGACCTGTGAATGAACATGGAAATGAGAACATGCTACAGAGACAGTCTCTCAAGATTAATAGGCAGGGTATGGCCTGGGTGGTGATTCTCCAGGACATGGGGTCCTACAAGCTTACTTCATCCTCCTGATCTTTTTTGCTATGGAGGCAGCTGATCTCTGGGCTATCTACATTTTGCCAAGTAGAGCTAACAACATTAGAAGACACCTGGCCAAAGGCCTGGGGAGAGAATGTTTGGGAAATGGTAACAAAAACTTCTGTGACCCTTGAACATCACAGTGTTCCCAGCATTTCCTCAGACATTAGCCACATCCTGGAAATGAGCTATGCACAAGTACATAATGATGCAGCTGGATATGTGTACTTGCTCATTTGGAAGTGTGGAAACAGATCTGGCAGTAAGAAGGCCCAGGGGCTCATCCTGGTTCTGTCCCTAAATACTTAGGTGGTTTGGACCAAGATCCTTCTTTCTGGATCTCAGTTTTCATTGTACACATCATATGGTAAGGAACACCCAAGAAAATCAGTAGTATTTACAGTAGCCTTTTAACGTAAGCATTCTCATACCAGGTTACCTAAGTAGTATGACGCTTGAGTAGTGAGTGATGTGTGTGTGGTTATATATCTAACCACCAACCCATTTTTCTCTTGCTACTGGGCTGGATCTGCTTGAAATTACTCTATCCTGACATTTAGTGATGTTTATAAAAACTGGCAGCATTGCCCTGAGCTGGTGAATACCAGCTACAGACTGGAAAAGTGGGCTCCCACGCTGATCTCCAATTCTTTGATGATATGGAAAGCCCCTTCAACATCAGCTCGGTGTGAGACGCATCTTGGAGCTCTTGCTGTCCTGATTGTGAACCCAGATTTCCTGGATCTCCTTTGTGTCAGTAATATCAAGTCTGTTCCTACCGCTGAGCAGTAATTCTAAATGTATCCCAGGCTCACAAAATAAGTATGTGACTCTGTTGCTTTACTTGTACTCTCTGTGTAGATCAATGGCTTCAACATCCCACAGCCCTTCCAAACTGCTAAAAATGCTGGTGCTGTCCTCCACCCATGCCCTCACATCTAACCAATCACTGATTCTGTGTGATCAGAAAGGCCCACTGAGCTGCTTGAAATCCCTAAGTGAGCCTCCTTTCAATGCAAAGGGAGGTTCGAGGGCATCATTCCTAACTGCCTCACCAGCACCCCTGTTCTCTTCCCACAACTTCTTCCCGTTGGTTACCACCCATTCTTCCAGCCATAGAAAGCCTCTAGATACAACCTGAGCATGCCAAACTGTCCTGCCTTCCTCCCTTACACCAGATACTGCAGGGAAGGATGGCTATCTTTTCATCCTCACCTGCTCCTGTGGGGGAAGTATCACCTTTCTCTCCAACTCTGGATCCCATCTCCATAGTTTTGCCAGAGACATGGTCTGCTTTCTGTTTCCTTTCTTTTTTGTTTAGTTGTTCATTCCTATAAGCCTAAGACTGCTCACTGGTCCTGTTCTAACAAACCCCCTCAATATCTGCATTTTCTCCACTTCTTCCCTATGTGGCCAGTGTGCTTCTAATTTTCTGTCTCACTGCTGTTTCTCAACCCAGTGTAGCCTGACATTTAAATTTTCCATTTTTAAATTTATTCCTTGCCATAGTTTTTCCAAATTATCTTTTTCCTAAACCTAAAAGCCTAATCACTCCCAAGGCATCTTTATTCTAACCACTCAAAACTATTTGACCTTTTTGATTACTTTGCACTTCTCAATAGATTGTCTTACTTAACCCTGGTTTACTGGTTTTTCGTTTCACTCCCTGGACATCTCTCAGGCTTTGTTGAAGGCTTGTCCTCCCTCTCTTCTCTTTAGATGGTTTCCTCTCCACTTTCACAATGACCCTACTAACCAAGATAGGCAAAGCTACAGTACCATCACAGGCAACTGTGACAATTGCAGTGACATGTATTTATTTTTTACTAAAGCTACATTTCCAATGCATACAAATAGTAAGGCAAGTCCAAGAATCAAGGAATGTCATTCAAAGGCATAGACAAGACTGAGCATTAACTGAAGAAATGCCAGCGTTTCCCCAGCTAGGTTTCACAATGGTCCTGGTGACAACTATTTGAACAGGAGAACCTATAGAAGTTTTCTTGCCTCACCATTATGTACAGGGCAGATAATTTGTTTCTTTAGTTCATATGAGATCAGATAAAAAAATTATACTTACATAACCATACTGAAGAAAATATACTCAGAAAGACTTACTGGTAACTAAGCCTGATTTAGTTGATATTATTCTGGAGTTCACTCCAGTTGACTAGAGTGAGTTTGTGATATTCACACCCTTGTATAACTCCTTCCAGATGGGGTAGGGATAGCCTGGGCCACTAGTGAGTTATTTTAGTTTTGCTTTGTTTTTGCGGAACTGGGGATTGAACTCAGGCCCTTGAGCTTGCCAGGGAAGCGCTTATTCCACTGAGCCATCTCCCCGACCCTAGTGAGTTATTTTAGAAAAGGTACAGTGTGACTCCTGAGGCTAGGTCATAAAAGATGTAGCAGCTTCTGTCTTGAGTGGTCTCTGTGGAGTCACTCACTATGGAGGAAACCAGATGCATTCTGATGGCCCCTGGCAGCCCTATGTGGGAGGCCCACATGGAAGAAGCCTGGATCTCTTGCCAACAATCAAGCAAAGAAGTCATGTTGGAGGAAGACCCTACACCTTCCATCAGGCCCTCCCAGGCATTCTGGTGGGCTCTCTGGGAAGTCTTGAGGCAGAATCTCTGGCCAAGCTGTTCCTCAGTCTCTGACTCATAGGAGGAATGAGACATGCTCATTTTTAGCTCTTATTATTTTCACTTCTGCCCATTCATGCTTTTCTGATGTACTTTCTTGCATTCAAATGTCTTCTTTCCACCAGATTCACTTGTTTCTCATGGACATGAATGAAATGCCAAAACAAAAATCTGCTGAAAATCCTTTAAAATTTTTAGATAGGTGAGCCAGGGAGATACCTCAGTAGAATAAGTGCTTGCCTGGCAAGAGCAGGGTCCTGAGTTCAATACCTGGTGCCACAAAATAGATAAATAAATAAATAAAATAAAATAAAAGCTTTTAGGATAAAGCCCAAACCCTGCCAATCTGTATGAACTGCCTTTTATTGATCTTTCCAAAGGCCATTTTCATTGCTCTTTCCTTTCAAGTCAGACCAACAGCCAAATTTTATTATTATTATTATTATTATTATTATTATTATTATTATTATCATTTAGAACAAGTATTTATTTTTCTTGTCTTTTTGTTAGACTTTTCACACAAACTTCTG
Organism: Ctenomys sociabilis; assembly: GCA_004027165.1. Lineage (NCBI taxonomy): Eukaryota > Metazoa > Chordata > Mammalia > Rodentia > Ctenomyidae > Ctenomys > Ctenomys sociabilis. Next base: position 15,535 of record PVKA01000581.1, on the reverse strand, counting down.
CGTACCTGGAAAACTTCTCTTTTACCCTTTGATCCCAGATCTCTGTGCTCATGTTCCTTGTCTACATCTGGGAGATGACTTTCTTCTGGGATTCATGTAGTGTGTATTAGATTCCTGCTGCAGCACTGGCTGCCCTGTGATAGGATTAACCTGTCATGAATAGTTCTACTAATAACTTCTCATAAAAGATGCTCTCTGGTACCACCCTTGAAGGATCTGAAGACACTTTTTCCACTCAAGAGTTCCACACCTCTGTTTGAAGACTACCTCACAGAGCACACCAGACTCCCCACTAGAGCACCTGTAAGCTGCCCCACCAGTGAGGCGGAAGAGCCACAGGGGGATGGCTCATTCTCTTTACCTTGGGCCCTCATTCCTGAAATGCATTCTTTACTGGAGCTCGAGTCTCATTGCAATCAAAACCCCAGTTGCACAATGGAACCTTGCTCGTTAATATAGAGTTTATTAGCTTTCTTCCTTTAGCTTCTTGCACCCTTCCCAATCCAACTACTTGTGCACACCACTTCTCAGGGTCTGACTCTGGAGTTACACATAACAGGTTATACCATTTTGTCAGCACTTACAATGGTCTGGATGCTGGTCAAACTCTTTGTATGGATTATATATTTTAATTATCTAGCAGCATGATCAAGAGCTAATCCATAAAATTGGGGTAATAGTACTTACTCATAGGATTATCATGAAGATTAAATTGGATAATGCACATAAAAAGCTTAGCACTTAGTAAGACTGGAAGAGAAGATAAACTTGAAGAGTTTAGCATAGTCTTGCATAGCAAGCACTTGGTTTCTTGCCCAAGATTACAGGGTTGTTAATTAGTAGATTTTTACAAAAGTTTTGCAGATTCTAGAGCTCTCAATTACTATTCTACACTGACCTATCAGGTATAATCTATTGAAGCATTTTCTACAGCAGACGTATGCTACATAAGAATAAGAACCTGCTTATTATATTCATTTTTATCCCCAGAACCTGCCATTCAGTTGATGACAAGATATTTGTGTTTAAGAAAACTATTCTTCCCCTACTCTGTAAGTCTATTTTGTACTCTATCTGGGTTACTTGTTCTTAAATGATTTATTCTTTGATTCACTAACTAGAATAACCAAAAGTTCAGACTTGAAGACAATATATTATGTTTTTCTCTCTTCAGAGTAATAGTTTATTTCTATTGAGAAAAAGCAATAGCAGATCATGCTGGTTTTGAAGTCACAAAGACAAGATTCTAATCCAGTATTTTCACCTATTATGATTTCAGAAAAAAGTAGCCAATATCGTAGGGTCTTTTTTATAAAGGAGGAATGATCACTATTAGTTATTGTTGTGTAACAAATTACCTCAACATCTTGGAGACTTAGTGTAATATCACTTATACAGATTTTTAGTGATAGGTTTTGTGTCCCCACTTCCGGTTCTTTCTCAAAATACTATTTATTTTTGTTTATGGGCTTAAGAGAAGACATATGAGTTTTATAACAAAAAATATTCAACATCACCAAATTTAGTACTTATAATTGTACAATACCCATCAGATAAGCCTAATTACTACAATACGCATCTTGCCAAGGACTAAGCCACAAATATTGGTGACAGCCAACATCTATAGAGACCCATACCTTTCCAGTGTTTCATTTTCACTTATCACCCAAGCCTAATTTTATGTCATCATGTATTTAATTTATCTCAAGAACCTTCCTGCATATAGGTATTGTAGTCACACTTCAGACTAAAAACAACTGGAGGCCTAGCTCAGGGGCAGAGTATTTGACTGCAGACCAAAGATAATAAGCTTTAGGAACATTCTCATTTGACTAAGGGCACAAAGTTGCCAAGGCCAAGTCAGGATTCAAACCTAGGACTCATGACTCCAAAGTCTGTTCTCTCTTGTTATACATTTCATAAGAGCAAGTAACTGAATTTATTTCTAAAACGTGACAAAGAGGAAGGAGTGCTACTGCTGTTGCCTTATGCAGTAACATCTATGAAAGTGCCCAGGAGCTTCCTCAAAGTTCTCCTGCATGTGGCTGAGAATCTCCCAGAGCATGCCCAGGTTAGGGGCAGAGCCCTGAAATACTGGTTTTACATTAGGGAGTTGTTGCTATTTTATAGCATTATAGGGCATAGTCGATGGATTTTCCCTGAGGACAAGGTGAGCAGGCCAGATATCTTTGCCAGTAGGCTCCCTGTCATACATGTAGGCAAATGCTTTGTCAAGTACCTGCTGAGATTCGGCTGGTGAACAAGAACATCATGTAGGGTAGGCCTCAGCCAGCAAGGATCAGAGGGAGACTACTCCCATAAGCCCTCAGCATCTTGAGAGCAAATAGGAACAGGACGGACCCATGCTGCATGGCAATAATTCAGAGGCTTGGATCTGCCATGTTCACGGATCATGAAGATAGATTTAGTGCTGCCACTGGAGGAGGACCACCATTCAGCCTGCCACGTGAAGAAGTAAAGAAGCTAGAGCATGGAGATCAGGAGGCTGGCCTTGCTGGGCCCAGGAAGCACTGGGTTCCCCACCCCCACCCCACCCCACCTGGGCTCATTCAGTCTCACTACAGCTTTCACCTGCAGCTCATTTATAGTGGCACAGAGGTGCAGCTGTTGTTCCCATCTGACCAAGAAGACACTGTGACTCAGAGAAGTCAGCAACGTGGCCAAAGTCTGACAACTCACAATAACCACAGACCACTGATTTCTAAGCTGTTGATTAACTTGCTAAGCATCTCCAAATAAGAAACAGGCCCAGAGATGGGGAACCATTCTCACCCTGCCCACTGCTCATTAGACGGTCCCTTGCAGAACACTTCCTCTGGCGGTCCTAAGTGTTCCCTCCTTTTGTGACTTTGGGGGGTCTTCTGCTGGCTAGAACTTGTCCACAGGAGCTAAAGAGGCTTGATGATTCTTTAATGTACTTTATTTTATTAGTACATGTGTACACTGCATAATGTTTATATCACCCATGAGAGGTTGGTACAAGTATATCATTCCTTTTTATTTATTTTTTTAAAATGTATTGGGTACAGGGTTTCATTATTCAGCTTGGATTTATAGTAATCCTCCTGTTTTCAGCTTCCCCAGCACTGGGATTACAAGTGTTCATCACCAGGGTTGGACTTGGTGGCCAGTTCAGTGCACGCAGGGGCAAGCCTCATGTGGTATGTGGTGCTGGGGCTTGAACCTGGGTCTCTGCACTTGTCCAAGCAGATATTTAGTCCGCTGAGTTATCGTGCCCTTCCCTCAATTCCTTAGTCTCATTCCGTTTTCTTCCTTTCCCTTCTCTCCATTCTTAATCCTTCTCCCCCACCTCTTTTTCATCACGCTTGAAGGATTCTGGAAGACCAAGCAGAGCCATGGGGATGAAATGCAGGAGCCAGCTTGGAGATGATGGGGATCAAAACCAGCCCTCGCCTGGCAGCAGGCTTCACCCACTCCTCTTCAGTGGACTGCAGCAGCAAGGGTGGTCTGTGTCATCATTCAAAAGAACCTGAAGGAGAAACACTTCCCTCTGGAGAGCGGGAGAGAGTGTGACTCTGTCCTGGAAAGCAGCCGCTCTCTGGCACGACCCCCAAGCAGGCATATCTACCGTGGTGGCATGGTTTCTGACTTTGCTTCAAAGCACCTGTAAAAGCTGGAATGGTAGGAGCCAGGGAGATGGCTCAGTAGAATAAGCACTTGCCTGGCAAGCACAAGGGCCTGAGTTCAATCCCTGGTTCCACCAAAAAAAATAAAATAAAATAAAATAAAATAAAATAAAATAAAATAAAAAAAAAAGAGCTGGAATGGTGCCATGAGTTGGTAATCCAGGTGCTCTGTGAAGCAAAGGCGGGACCACTGCAAGTTCAGCCACTTAGTGACTTGGTGGGATCCTGTCTGCAAATAACAATGAGTGGTACTTGGGATATATCTTATTGTGAAGGCCCTGGGTTCAGCCTCCAGTATTGAATGAATAAATAAACAACAAAAACAATAAAAGTACCTGTTAAGACTTAACATCCATCATCAGGAAGTATTGAATGAATAAATAAACAACAAAAACAATAAAAGTACCTGTTAAGACTTAACATCCATCATCAGGAAGAATGGGAATTCCCAGGAAACTAACTAGCTCAGTGTAACTACTATAACAGAAGGCCGCTCTTCCCTGTACAGAAAGTAGAATTACGGCAGGCCCAAGAATTATAAACACGTAGAAAAGCTGAGATGTAGCTTAGTGCTGGAGCACTTGCCTAGTATGAGCAAGGGCCTAGTTCAATCCCCAGTATCATAAAACATGCAGAAAAATATTTTCAAGGAGAAAGATTCAGTTATAAGAACGCAATTAAGAAGTCATAAAATTTAAGTAATAATAGCAGTAATAAAAGCATACATTACACAAGGCAAGTAGGACAGGGTGCAGATCTACTGGAGAAGAAATGACTGAGTATGGCAGGAAAATGCCTTCGTGGGCCTGAGCATTAGCTTCTTTCCCAGAGCCATCCAGGAAAGAGGAGAAATATGAAAGGAAAATAAGGACTGCAGAGGATAAAAAAGTTGCTCATACAGCTGACCAGTAGTAGTTTAAGAGGATTTTCTCCTAGTCCAGCAGGCCTTCACGGTTTACTTCCTCGTAGGTGAGGGTGAAATAGACCTTTGAGTCTGAAATTACAGCCTTAGCCTTGAGTGCATCCCTGCCCAGAGGGGGATCATAGTATGGAATTCGGTTTGGTTCCCAGGCCTCTCCCTCCCCCCATTTTGGACACTCAGCTCTGAAGCCTTGGGGGTGCTGAGGGGCCTGGCTGCAGCCCTTATTTCTCTGCCTTACTCTTCTCCAATTACTCTGTGACACTATGCTTACCCCTCAGCCCCTGCTAGCTTCTGTTTAGATTTCTCCAAAGCCTCAGGTTGAAGAGGAAGAGGAAGGAGATATAAAAAGATAGATGGATACTTTTTAAAAATAGATTTCATTTGAAGTTGACTCTGAGCTTGCACGATTAGGTAAATGTACACAGCTGAGCTTTCTACTGAGCATTTGGGTGTGCTCTTTGGTGGATCCCATCTGCCCCTCCTTCTTGGAGTTCTTGAACAGTATTCCACTAGCTGGTTCCTGTCAGCTCTTTTCTCAGCCCTGGGATTCTAACCACCACTACCAGCTTCCATGACTCCTTCAATAACTGAACAATCAACTGAAGGATTCACCTGCTCTCCCCATTTCCTCCTCCCTGCCCATCTATACCGCAGCTTTTCTCTTCCATATGGCTTGAAGTGGGCCACAGGAAATATTCACAGACTCCTTATTGTGTCAGCCTGAGCAGGCAGGCAGATGCCAAAGCAAACACCCTCTCCTGGCTCTATGCTAGAGCTCTACCTCTCTTACTCCCTAGATTTCCCAGGCATATGAGACACCGATTTCAGGAAACCAACTATAGCAAACACTTCAAAGCTCTCCAGATGGTCCCATTGATGTCCTTGGCATTGTTTTGGGTTGAAAAGCACTCACTCCTGGAATAGTTTCCTACAAATGAACCTCTTTCCCCAGTCGGCCCTCTCTTCATTCAGAAATGTCTGAAGGAATTCAACAGACGGTAATAGTTTGGGATCTTGATGTTACCTCACCCAGTTTCAGAATTGTGTGCCATGTTAGTTTACCTGAGTTCTTTATGTTTGTTTCATAATCAATGAAATATGGTTAATAGGATTTAGTTAGGAAATTGCTATGAGGATTAAATAAGATAATGCTTGGAGAATGCTTATAAATACACTCAAGGTTCCAGCTGTCATTCTTGCAATGGCAAGTCTCTGTATAAAAGTAGATGCTATCATTATAGCATAATGACCCTCATTCCTCATTATAAGTTATAATAAATTATAATAAGTTACTCATTATAATAAGTTTCTCATTATGATTTGGGGATCAGTTTATAATGTTCCCTGAATCCATCAGCTTACTCACATATAAATATGGATCACTCGAAGAGAAACTCTAGATAATTTTTATTATTGTTTCCACATAATATGATGACAAATTGCAAATGGTTGTCAAAGTTGCAAATTGCAATGAAAACATTTCTAGTGATGACTAAAGCTGCTACTTTCCTGCTCTGTATTATGATTATTCATTTATCTCCTTGTCTTCTAGGGACACCAATGACAGAAGATTAAGAAATCTTCTTTTCCTTTTGTGACTGACAAGTATAAATCCATCACAATTCAGTTTGAAGTGCCATTTGTTTGGTAAAATTCACCTTTCTGAATCCTTTCCCCCAGAGTTGTTTCCTTCCTTCTTCTAGATTCCTACAATACTTCATGCAGTTCTCTCTTCTTGTCTGACTTCTAAGGTGTCTGACTTCTCCTTGTGTATGACCTCATGGATTGAACCTTTATTTTGTTTTACTTGGTTTAATTTTATTGTTTTGTTTTGCTTTGCTTTGTGATACTGGGAGCTGAACATAGGCTCCCATGCATGTTAGGCAAGTACTGTATCACTGAGTACCATCTTTTTTAAGTTTTATTTTGAGTTAGGGTATTACTAAATTGGTCACCCTGGCTGAGAACTTGTGATCCTTCTGCTTCAAAACCTTGGGTAGCCAAGATTATAGACCTGCATTTCTATTCCTCACATAAGCCCTTACCTTAAATATGACTCTGACTTTGGATGCTATTCTTCACATGTCACTTCAATCATACTGATTGAATAACGTGACCATATACTTTGATGTGTCTCCTCACCCTATTTTTTTTTTTGTCTTTTTGAGACAAAAAGCATGAGACAGTTCATGCTAACTTTGAGCTCACTTTTTAGCCTGAGTTGGTCTCAAACTCACAATTGTTCTCCTGCCTCAGGCTCCTGAGTGCTGATTACAGATATGCACCATCATATCTGGCTTGTCCTCCCTCTTTTTAAAAGTCTTTTTAATTAATAATATTGAAAATACAGTAATAAAGTAATGCACTAATAAAGTGCATGCTTGCAGTACAAAAAGGTCACAGCCAACACGAGGTGCTGGTACATGCACATGACACATCTTAATTCTTTTTATTTTTTTATTTTATTTATTTTTATTTTTTTTTTATTTTTGTCTTTTTTGAGACAGGGTCTCACTATGCAGTTCAGGCTGGCCTTAAGCTCACTTTGTAGCTCAGGCTGGTCTCGAACTCACAACAATCCTCCTGCCTCAGCCTCCCGAGTGCTGGGATTACAGGCCTGCACCACCACGCCTGGCTCTTAATTCTTTTTACTTCCCTTTACCCCTTCTTTCCTCTTCTGTCTATGTCTTGGTCCCTTTTCCACTGGCAAAATACCTGTCTTCATATTTCTTATTGTCTGTCTTTTATTTTGCTCTTTAAGCTATTTATACTTTGGTTTATCATCACCCTCTTCATCATGACAACATAATTTTGGCCTTTTGATCAAAAGGCCTTTCACTTGAATCTGGCATTTTCAGATTCTCCTAGACCCTAATGGAAGTTCCAGAACAAAAGAGACATGGGAGAAGACATGAAGATAACACAGAAAAAGGAATCTGCACATCTCTGGGGTGTAAAGAGCAGGGAAGAAAGGAAAGCAAAGGATCTGGGGCCTGTCGCAAAAATGCTTTGAAGGTGGAGATGGGCAAGTGTAGCTTTATTTGGGCAGACAGAACAGTATCAACAAAATATAGAGCAGTGGAAAAACTTGGCCAGAGGGGACAATGAAGACAATTGACTTCTGGAAATGTGGGATAGGAGGCCTTGGAGAATGCTAGAGTGTAACACCAAGAAGTGGCAATGAAGGTGAATGAATTTTTAAAAGAAATTTGAATGTGATTATTTACACATCGTGGTGACACTCAAGATTATTTAGCAGGAAGGGGAGGTTACAAAGTAGGAAGCACCTTTCAGAAAGATGCCTGATCAGGGAGAAGTCATTGTGGAGGGAACACTCAGTGCCAAGCCTCTGCCTGGCAGAGCCAGTACTTCAGTTTATTACAACACAAAGCACATCTATGAGCCACAAACATCCATCCATTATGTTATGGCCAAGGAATGCCTTCAGAGGCCAGGTCTAAGCGGAAAATCCTTTGTACCGTATGCGGATGTGGGGGAAGCTGAGGCACTGTGAGTAAAGGGAAGTTTAAACCTGGTGAGGACCGAAGAATGAATACAGCAAAACCATGGACTTTACTCAGGCAGCAGACAGATGTTTAGGGAACACTGCTTCGGGGAAAAAGATAGGAGCAGCAGACAGGCAGCAGAGACCAAAGCTAGAGAGATGCAAGTGTCTTCACCCTGAGCTTTGTAAGCTGAGTTGGAAAGTGTGCTTGGGCCGCCTACTCACTGATGCTGAGCTCACGTGTCTCTCGGTCCTGTACTTGCTACTTGGCGAAGAGGACCATCCCTAGAACGCAGCAGAGTTGCTCCTCAGGCCAGAGCACTCCGAGTAAAGGCCGTAGCCCTTCATTGAAGGCCACAGCCCAAGGAGCCCAAGCCCAGCCCCTCTGCCCCTCGCTAGAAGCACAAGCCTCCTCAGAAGCCTGAGAGGACAAATGGACTCTGGTTCTGATTTTTTTTTTTTTTAAACATTTCCCCCCATGACTCAGGGCCCTTAAAAGACTGGTACAGAGAGGTGAAGTTCAAGGGTTGCTTGTTTTCAAGTTAATATTGTGTTTTGCTTCCAAGTTCAAAGGTAATTACAGGCTGCGGAGATAGGTCAGTGGTCGAAGTACCTGCCTGGCAAGCACAAGGACCCAGTTTAGACCCGGTTTCCACCCCCAAGCAGGCAGCAGAAACTGGGCGTGGTGGCACGTGTTTGTAATCCCAGCGCTGGAGAGGCTGGGATAGGAGAATCACTACGAGTCAGAGCTGCATAGTGAGACCCTGTACCAAATAAATAAATAAATAAGAGATTAAAAAAAAAGAAAGTAAGTACAATCGAGACCAGATCTGAGATTGTAAATTTATTCTCTAGTCTCTACGGTAGAGGATTACCAGCAATCAGTTTGTCACTATGGAATCATAACTGTGGCTCCAGGTCATTTGGCATAATAAATCAGTGTGGCCAAGCAGTGGCTAGGAGACTTTGTTTCCTGGAGAACTGACAGGATTATGAGAAAAGCTCCTAATGACTGTTATCTCATGGTGGAATCTTAATTACCACAGAATTCATAGGAAGCACCTGATAGCTCACCAGATGATTTTGTTAGAAACCACATTTTTAAATCTCCTCTGTTGACTCAGTGATAGCCTTCCCCTGGAGCCAAGTTTGTGTATAAAGTCCCAGGTATGCAATAAATCTCATTGTTTCAGAGAAACATTTTTTTTTTTCAAAAGCACCATTTTTAATTTCTATTCTAAAATTTACCTTTTCTCCTCTGGACAAGAGCTTTCCTAATTAAGGATTCATTGGAGTTAAAATGGTTTTCTGTTGATATTTACTGTTAGTATTTTTAAATCAATCACTGTAGCCAGAGATCACTTAAATTCCATGACATAAGATACATGGTTCCAGAACATATGAAACAAATTCATTTGTATGTTGACAATAAACAGCCATTGCACCCCTGGAAAAACTATGCGCTAAATGCTTTAGAGAATAGTATGTATTCCACTCCTAGAGAAATGGCTCCAAAAAAATGTAGGGCTGGGGATATAGCACAGTGGCATGAGCTCCTGCTGGGCAAGGGCAAGGCCCTGAGTTTGATCCCCAGTACAAAAAAAAAAAAAAAAAAAGGAAATGCCACACACATGTCATCACAGGAATGCTAGCAGCCCTTCCCAAGCTTTCTCTGGTTCTTCCCCCAGCCCAAAACCAACAATGAGACTGACATGGGAGGGCAAGGCATGGGAGCAGAAGAGACTTGAAGTGGTAACTAGGAAAGGGCGCCAGAATGTTGGGAAGGAGAAGTAGCAGATCTGGAAGAACTCTGCAAAATTCTCTCTCCTTTTCCAGGATGGCACTGACAACTTTCTCCTTTACATTTTATAAATAAGCTTATAGAAATAAAAATTAATGTAAATATTAAGCTTAAATAATAACTATATGATAAATATATTATTATAAATCACATATAGTTCTAGCCTCAATCACTAATTTTATTACGACATTTTTATTTTGGTAATATTTATATAAAATATTAACATGTAAATATCATTTACTATTTTAAATATTATAATCCTAATTCTATTATTAATAAACATTTTATGCCTTATACATTCCTGGGCTCCTTAAGAACAGTGGCCATAATTTATTAAGTTCTCAATACCTAGAACACTTGAACACTTTCCCTTCATACTTTATATATATTTTATTGCAGAACACATATGATTTCAAAAATACATCCTATATATAATTTATAGCACAAAACTTGAGAGTGGTGACTATATTGTATACATTTGGGTGTCCCCAGGATCTAGCAGTTTCACATACTCAGGGGCCACTCCACAAATTATGGTTGAACTCAGACAAACTGAAAAATCAAAAGTAACCAGGGCATTGAAATCTCTGGTCTGAATGACCTAGTGCACAACGATATTCTTGAAAAAGTATGTTTTAAAGAAAAGACTGATTGGATTGAAAGGATAAAAGGGCTCTAACAGGAATGTTGGGACATGAATTTAGCCACCTTGAAGGAAATGAAATTGCTGAGAAAGAAAGTACTGGGGCAGAGGGTGTGACCTTGGCAAAAGAGATTTAGAGATGGACCATCAATCATAGGAAGGGGATTTGTTCCTCTGACACTGGTCACAAACATCTCATAAGGGAATGGAAGCATTAACACTTTATCTGGGTCCTCTACACATCTAGACTGAGTCACACAGCCTCAAGAGAATCCTTCCCTCTTAATCTAGTCCAAATTACTACACTGGAGAAGATGCTAGGTTTACAGAGAAAATCATAAACATCCCCTACCTTCAAGTGGTTCCTCAAGCCACCTCTTCCTCTTGATTACAGGAGCCATAATACTCTTTTACTCTTAAACTATTTCAAGACAGCTTCCTATGGCTTAAAATCAAGATCAAACTGAATAAAAGCCTCTATCACTGCTTTCCTCAACACATGGTTAAAAAGCTTTTGATTTCTCCAGTGAAGTATAACTAACCTGGCCTGTTTTATTAAAGAACAGAAGAGTCCATTGAAGTGTTGAGTCACTCCCCCTGTTCTTTATGTCAAAGGCTCAGCAGCACTTGCTATAATAACATATAGTCCAAATACACATCCTCATATGTATTTGGAAAAGCTGATTGTTCTTAGCCAATTTTAGGAATTTGACTTTAGTTTTCTACATAGTAATGAGTTGTTTAGGATATGTATTCTCAATCAACAGGATACAAAAAATGCTACAGAGAAAAAAATGTTAGTCATTTTCCCTCCCTCCTCCCACAAATGGTGCTGCTGTTGTTGTTCCTCTTTGTAGAAACATCAGAAATTGTCATGGTTGTGCTTGGCTCTTATTCCAAGTGAAAGGAGAAGTCCTTGGACATATAAGCCAGAAAGTCCTTTCCTCATGCCATAGCAAAAAAGTTTACTTTGTATCTTAACTGGCCAGTATACTTATATTGTAATGTCTATCTCACTGACAAATTAAATTAGAATGGCCACACAGCATAACTTTCTTGTCTTAATCAATAACATCAATATTATTAATCACCTGCCATCATAGCACTAATTCTCTATTGGTATACTGATGACAGTAGTAATAGCCATCGTGACTTAGGTTTTATATGGGATTCCATGGAGAGTAGGATCATACTACTTTTAAAAGATTTCTAAGGCCCTTTTTGTAAGTCTGTGTCTCAGTGAATATGCTTTCAGTGAAAGCTTGTGATAGAGACATCAGTAACTCTAGCCCCAATAGCTACCTTTCACTGTCTGGTTACTCAGTTTTGTCATATAGGAAAGTAAAAATAGAAGCAAACTCAAAGCCAACTCTGGGCTGGTGATCTGAACCTCTGGGTTCCCCAGCCCACTAGCATAATAAAAGCTGCCTTCTAAAAAAAAAAAAAAAAAAAAGAATCAGACTCATGTTGTTTGATCTCCAGAATCCAAATGTAGGAGAACATACATTAGGTACACATCTGGTCCAATGTTGGATGGTCTATAATACTTATTAGTGACATCAGAGTATCCTGACTTGACTACTTTAATGCCTTTGCTTTGTCTGCCCATGCAGAGAAGTTGAAAATGATCCTAGTCACTTAGATCAACCAAACTGATGGGCTGCAAACAATAGTGATGAGCAATCACTCCATTCCACACATTGCACCTAGAGTTATGTAAATATTTTCTCATTTTCCCTCCAATAACTGTATCAAATTTACAGATAATGGCATTGGGACTTACAGAGATGTGATGCCCTAGATGCCCACATACTTATTATAGAGCTAGGAAGTCTAAAGTCTATGCTGTTTATTTATAGAGTGTTTCTCTCTGGACTCCTTTGCTTATATTTGGCCCAACAGCCATGCCTGCAATAGACTGTCATTGCTCATCTCCCCTACCAGTTTCTAAACTATGTTGCTGTTCTCTCTATATACCGCATACAGCTTGACCATTCCCGGGATTCAACAGATATTTGTGTGATGATGAAATGAACACATAAAAAGGTGCATGAATATATAAATGAACGATAGAGTTAAAGCAAAATGAATATAGACTTTCCTCTAAGGCATTTCAGTCACTTCTCTCTAGAATATCCCTGATTTACCTTTGCCCAGATATAATGGAGGCAATGCATCATAATTCAGACAACCTATGAAACTTTTATGGAATGGAACTGAAGGCAGTTCAATGGATGTAAGTCTGACAGGCAAACCCAGCTGAGAAACACTCCTTGTTGTAGAGACTGCAAGAACATCAGCACCCAACTACAATTTGTGTGCATCAAACACAGGTTCATACAAATAATGTTTGGTGTGTAGGGATCTGAACAGCTGTTACTTGAACTAGGCCTTGAAGGTGAGTAGGATTTCCAGAAAACTGGAGTATCACCATCAGAACTAAAGAATCAGCACCAGAGAATTTTCTTTTCTTTCTTTCTTTTTTTTTTCCTGGAAGTTGCGTTTCTTACTGGACAGAGATGGGTGGAAGAGACACACAGATAGCAAGTGTATGTAAGAAGTGGAGCTTGGGCCAAGGTAACAAGGCTTTGAACAGGCCATATGGATGTCCTATTTTCTGGAATGAGGGTAGACTGCCCACAGCACCCTCTGTCTCTGAAGGCATCTTTGCATTCCTAAGAGAAATAGTCTACATTCCTAGCCTGAGTGTCCTCAGCAACTTCCCCTGAAGAGTACAGCCCTTCCTCTTGTCAACTGTGAAGGGAAGTAATTTGTTTATGTTGCACAAAGATCCTTACCAGGAAAGGAAGAGACAAGGAACCTCATCTTATCATTCATTCTGCCACTGCCTTTCAGAGGTATCCATTACTGCATTATAACCATGGAATCCAGACACTCAGAGAAAAACAGGCACTTGGGTCGGTCATAAAATCCTGTTTGTAACTTCAGTTGCTATGGATGGAGAAGGGGCAAAACAAGACACTCCTCTGGTTAAGACCCAATGGGATGACAAAACAGAGGCAAGCAGAGGCAGTACAGAGACTGCAGAGAGCTCACCTGTTCCTTGGAGTTTATCCATGTGCCCAGAGCCAAGCAGATGCTTGAGATAGAGGCTTCAAGCCAAAGGGTGCTCATGACAACACGAGAGATGGAGTGTTTCCTCAACTCACATAAAATTCCAATTAGTAAAGTGTACTAATGACCATAATGTTGTTCTCCTGATACTTATTGTTTGTCCCAAGATAGTCTTGGTTCCCTCCTGTCTAGTGACAATTCTAGTCTTCACTGCGTCTTATTAAGAGTGTGGCAATACCCTTCTCACTGTTTCCCTTGCTCTGCCTTTATACACTTTGAATCCACTCTACAAACTGCAGACAGATCTGTCCTTGATCTCCTTAAAACCCATCACTCACTCTGTGTCACGGAGGCACTGTCCATGAAATTTTGTGCAGCGATGTAAATGCTATATGCTTTCTGACATGGCCACCACCAGCTACACAGGCCTGGCACCCATTGAGATCTGCTCAGTGTGTACTTAGCATTTCAGCACACAGTAGGCCTATGTGGCTGGTGGTCCCCATAGTGGAAAGTGGATAGCATTTATATATCACTGTAGAAAATTTCATGGACAATGCCTTTGTGGTGGATTCAATTAGAGACCTCACTCATAAATGAAATACATCAGACCTGCAATGTGTAAACATCATATTGTCTCCCTGGTGTAAGAAAATGAAAGAGTAAATGAAGTTCAAAAGGTACAATAGGTATTGTGAAAGGGAAAGAAACTACTAGGGAAAAAGGGAAAGAATAGGGAAGGGAAAATCTTACCATTGTCACACAATGGTTCTGACAAGGGCATTACTGATTTCCGTTGGTTTATCAAAAGGAACAGTTAGTGCTTAATTATTGTTTTGTTTCACCAGCTTTTACATACTTTTATCTGGTAATTTGAAAAACGACTTTGAAGATAACAATATGCATGCAATATATCAAGCATTGTTCATTTCCTATCATCTTATTTTGAAGTTCTGGATCATTTTCATTTTTTTCTTATTTTTATTTTCTTTAAAATATATAAAATTTTATATATATATAATTTAAAGACTATATAAAAAATTTAAAGAACCAAAGACCTTAATTTTGTTTAGTTTAATTTACGGTTAAAGAGCCACACAAATCCCTTGGCTACCATATTCAACGTGGTAAACTTACAATACAGTTTTGCAGGCTCTTAGTCTCATTGAAAGCCCATTTTTAGCCTAGACCTCGCTTACATTGCTTATCTTCTTTTTACCGCATTTCCTACATAACAAGCTACTTTTTAATCTCTATACCTCCGCTCTAGCTATTTCTTCCATCAAAGCATCTGTTTTCATAATTTACTTAGTACATTTCTATTCATCTTTCAAGACCTAGCTTAAATGTCATGTCCTCTGAGAAGCCTGTCTCAACCTCTATTTCTTTGCCTAATGGATCCCTCCCTTCTTTATATTCACCAAGGACACTGAATATATTTCTATTATGGGGCTTATCACATTGTATGTAATTATTTGTTTACCCGGACCTCTCGCCTGCCAGCCTGGGAACTCCAAATGGCAGGGATTAACACTTATTCATCTCTGAACTCTACCACCCAAGGAAGTACACACTGAAAATGTGTGGGCAACAGATGCAAACCTACAGAATGAATTCATCATTTAATCAATCAGTGTTTGGCTCAAAGAGCTCCCCGAACTGACAGAGCCATTTAGAAAGTCTTTGCAACATCAAAGTCACTGAGGACAACCTGCGATTTCAGGCACAGATTTGTTCCCATGCAATGGTGCCTACTGGTTAACACCATGGATTAACATAAAACTTTCAAACTTACTTTAAATGTGAAAACAAATGGACTTGGGTAGACAGTGCTTAAGGCAAAAAACTAATCTGACAGATTCTGGAAGCTACCAGTGCCTCAGAGAGAGAGAGAGAGAGAGAGAGAGAGAGAGAGAGAGAG
>PVKA01000580.1:149821-191631 GCA_004027165.1 Ctenomys sociabilis | reverse complement strand
ATGGTGCTGGAAAACCTGGCTTTCTACATGCCAAAAACTAAAACTTGACCCAGCTCTATCACCATGCACTAAGTTAAAGTCAAAATGGATTAAAGATCTAAACATTAAAACAGAAACACTCAATCTCCTGGAAGAGAAAGTAGGAGGAACTCTTGAAGACATAGGGGTAGGTAAAGAGTTCATGAACAAACATATATTCGCACGGAAGCTCTTGAAAGAATCAGCAAATGGGATCAACTCTTGTTAAAGAGCTTCTGCATATCAAAATAAATTGTCAACAGATTGAAAAGACAACCCACAAAGTTTGAAAAAATCCTAACTAACAAGCAATCAGACAGAGGTCTACTGTCTAGAATTTATAAAGAACTAAGATATAACAGGGCCCTCAAATTTAAAGACCCAGTTCAGAAATGGGCATCTGAGATGAATACACATTTCTCAGAGGACGAAATTAAAGAAGCGAACAAATATATGAAAAAATGCTCCACATCACTAGCCATTCGTGAAATGCAAATAAAAACAAGACTGAAATATCATCTCACTCCAGAAAGAATGGCTATCATAAGGAAATCAACCAACAACAAATGTTGGAGAGGTTGTGGGGAAAAGGGAACACTTCTCCACTGCTATTGGGAATGTAGACTAGTACAACCATTGTGGAGGTCAGTATGGAGACTCCTCAAAAGAATAGGACTAGAAATCCCATTCAAGCCAGCTATCCCCCTACTGGGAATTTTCCCAAAGGATTTGGATACATTGTATCATAAAGATATATGTGTACCTATGTTTATAGCAGCACAATGTGTGATAGCAAAATCTTGGAAACAACCAAGATGTCCATCACATGAGGAATGGTTGAAAAAGATGTGGTATTTTTATATAATGGAGTATTACTCAGCTATTAAGAATGATAAGTTTGAAACATTTATACTGAAGTGGATGCCACTTGAACATATACTCATAAGTGAAATAAACCAGACACACATGTGTAAATACCGTATAGTCTCCCTAGTATAACAAGCGAAAAGCCGAAATACAAAAGGAAATGTACAACAAGTAAAATCATTTGAGTCAGATAAGACAAAGTGAATGGCATATGCTGCAGGATACTAACCAGCTTTTCTTCTGGATGGTTAACAACCTAAAATCACAAGTCAGAGTTGGAGAAATAGAAGAGCCACAAGGCCAGCCAACATTATGTCCCTAGCCTTTCAAGGTCAGCGAAGACTCAGGACATAGGAGAACCTGTACTGCAATATCATGAGACTCAGGTGAGCTCCAAATTTTCTGAGCAAGGAGATTGTGGAGTCACAGAGGAAAGAGATTGAAGTTCTATAGTGTGCCTGGGGAGAGCCACATGAAGAGAAAACTTTCTCTCAGGCTCTCACAGAGAACAATCTGGTCAAGCATTGGCCGTGACTCATTCACATGGATGACACAGACAAAGGAACTACAGAATAATGTACAGGACTACAAGATAAACCCTGAGAAGACTCCAATGACCACAAAGGAAATATAAAGTTCATGTGTTCGTATATAAGTTTTGATCTACCTAGGTCTTAACCATCCGGCAGAAAAGTATAAAAGTATAAAAATGAAGTATACGTCGTGAGCCCATAATATTAAGCTGAGCTGTAAATGGATATGGTCGACAATTTCTTTGAATAACTCCCTATGGTTGCTGAATGCTGGACTGTGTTGGATTGTGGTGTCGAGTTCAAGCACCTAAAGTAGTTGAATGTCAATGGAGTGCCCACTTTTGACAGGTGTAGACACAGGAAGGGTTGTAGAAAGAAAAAAATCATGATGTGTGTGTATAGACAGTATAGTTGGGATAGATAACGCTATGCTTCTACATAATTCTATGAGAGGCAAGATATGCACTAATGGTGGTTGGACAGGATATTATGTCGGCTTTTAGTGCTATGGTCATCCACTAAGTAAATAATTATTGAATTTTTGATATAATTCAGCTATAAAAAAACCTGTAAATATAATATCATGTATGCACCTTGTACAATACCAATGCGTTATGAAAACAGTTTGCAATGTATTGATTCATCAACTCTGTATGATTAAGGTGTTTTGAAACTGTCTCATTGACATTTGTATTTTAATAAAATAAAAATAAATGGAAAAAAAAACCTATTATAAAGAAAAAAAATGGCTAATCCATATACATGAAAATATTAGCTATGGAAGAACAAAATTAAATAACATCCTATTCCACATTAGAAAGAAAAAAAAAATAAGACCAAGTGTGTAAGAAATTAGACTAAAAGGCTGAAAGAAAAATAAAAAAGGATCTAACCTCTTTGAATTTTATACATAGCAAACATACCTTTGAAAACTTGACCCATAGGGTGCAAGAGAAGTCCATTTGTAGAGTGTGCAGATGGAAATATTTTGCTGTTGTGTACAAAAGATTAACTGAAACAACACTATTGTATACCTCTTATTCTCCTGTGTTTAATTGTTTGCCCTATTTGGTGGGTTCTTTCCATTCTTTTTTTTTTTTTTTTTTTTTTTTTTTTTTTTTTTTTTTTTTTTTTTTTTTTTTTTTTTTTTTTTTTTTTTTTTTTTTTTTTTTTTGTCTTTTTGAGACAGAGTTTCACTATGCAGTTAAGGTTGGCCTGAAGCTCACTTTGTAGCTCAGGTTGGTCTCGAACTCACAACAATCCTCCTGCCTCAGCCTCCCGAGTGCTGGGATTACAGGCCTGCGCCACCACGCCCGTCCCCATTCTTATTCATGGGGTTGTGATAATTTTCCTTCCTCTCTAGAATATCATTTAGTAGTCTGTGTAGGCTTGGCTTTGTCATCATGAAAATTTTTAGTTGTTCTTTGTGATGGAAGTATTTTACTTCTCCATTATACTTGAAAGAGAGTTTGGCAGGGTATATCAGTCTGGGTTGGAATTTGTTTTCCTGCAAGACTTGAAACACTTTGCTCCATGCTCTTCTTGATGGCTTGTGAAGAGAAATCTGCAGTCATTCTGATGGGTTTTCCTTTAAATGTGATCTGTTTCTTTTCTTTAGGGGCTTTTAATATACTGTTCCTGTGCTGAATTTCTGGGATCTTGGTTATTATATGTCTGGGAACGGTTTTAATTGAGTTGATGTTATTTGGAATTCTATATGCTTCGGTTACTGAATTTCAGATTGTTGCCCCATATTTGGGAATTTCTCTGCTATTCTGCCCATATTCTTTTTATATAATTTATATTGACTCCTTCCTTCTCATTGATGCCTATTAGTCTCACATTGTTCTTCTTTGCATTATCTTGCAGGTGTTGAATTATTTTTTTCTGCACCCTAGTTTTTTTGAAGAGATCTTTACTTACTTTTCTCCTAGCTGCAATTGTGTCTTTAAGGTCAAAAAGTCTATTTTCACTTTGACTCAAACAGATTTGCCAGCTTGTGATTGAGGTTTTAATTTCCTGTATATCACTTTGAATCTGTTTCATACATTCTATTTCTTTCCTATATTGCTTATTCAGGAGTTTCATCATTTGTATGTTCTGCTCTATTTTTTATCAATGTATTCTGTAGAAGCACTTAGTACTTATTATCACTATCTTTTCACTTCAGAAATTATTTCTGATATGATCTCTTCTATACCTTTCTACAACTGTTTCTTTACTTCCAACGCTATTATTTCAGAGATTTCAGGTGTGTGATTTCCATTTGCCCCTATGCTAGTGTCTTCTGCATTTGTACGAGGTGCATTCGGGGCCTGAGACTGCTTTTTTTCCTTCTCTTTGTCGTTTTTACTTTTAACCTTTGGTGTAGAGCTTAGATAGAGTTATTACCTAGCAGCAGGTCCACATCTAGGAGGTTCAGACTCCTCCAGGTAGGTGTGGCTTGGTTCTGGCTGCTGTGCTCTGCTTCTTCCTGCTTTACTGTTGCATGTGAACCCTTTGTGTCACATTGGCAAGATGTGTTGTTCCTGAATCAGCTGGGTGGGTCTTGCTTATTGCCTCTTTGCAGGGAATTCTGCTGAAGGGGCCTGCACTCTGGGTCACTTCTAGATGGTCTCCTATCTATCTATTATTTGTAAAGGCCAAAATACCAGTAAAGTTCAGGTGAGTTCTTTGATTAATGATTGTAATGTGTTTTAACATAAACTAAAATGATTCTAAGAAATACGAAGGCTGTTACAGCAGGAAGACACTGAACAAGCAATATAGGAAAGAAATAGTGATGTAAAAATAGACTTTCTGACCTTAATGACACCATTGCAACTGGGGAAAAAGTAAGTAAGGATCTCTTAAAAACAATGAGGATGCAGAAAAAAGAAATTCAACACCTGTAAGACGATGCAAAGAAGAACAATGTGAGATTAATAGGCATCAATGAGAATGAAGGAATCAATACAAATGATGTAAAAAGAATATGGGCAGAAGTAAAAGCAGGACTCAGGACCTTGTGCTTTCTAGGCAGGCTCTTAAGCTGCTAACTATTTCTGCAGACCTATGGGGATTCTTTTTGAGACTGGGTCTCATTATGCAGGTCAGCATAGTCTTGAGCTCACTTTGTAGGCCAGACTGGTCTCAAACTTGCAGCAATCCTCCTGCCTAAGCCTCCCATGTGCTGTGATTATAGGCATGTGCAACCATATCTAGAAAGATAATTAACATTCAGAAATTCTATACAATGTGAACTTGAATTGTCAAATTACAAGGTTTATTACCACAGTTTTGCTGAGGATGCCTTTCAATAAATATTGCATTTTAGATCTTTTTAATTAATATGAATAAATTTCTGTAATTTGCTACTTTTTTTTTTTTTTTTTTTTTTTTTTTTTTTTTTTTTTTTTTTTTTTTTTTTTTTTTTTTTTTTTTTTTTTTTTTTTTTTTTTTTTTTTTTTTTTTTTTTTTTTTTTTTTTTTTTTTTTTTTTTTTTTTTTGTATTTTAAGGAAGGATCTACAGGGTATTCAGGGTCTCACTATTAGATCATACTCATAGTGATCCACCTGTTTACAGTCTCCCAAGAGCTGGGATAGCAGGAGTACACCACCACACCCAGTCTCAACTGCCTTCTCAGAGTGCTGGGTGGGGGCTGGGAGGGCAGCACAGCTGGCTGTAGTTTTTCTAGTTTCCATCTAGCAGTAAATTTTCTGTTGATGACTTTTAAGCAAATAGCTAAGTATAGTAAATGCTCCGTGCAATTTTTAACCCACAGAATTTGTCATAGTTTAATAACCATGACCTGGATGAGGAATGACTAAAAATGGGGAGAGCCCATAAACAATTCCAAAGAGCAGGGATTGAACCCACGGCCCTTGAGCTGAGCTATGTGGCTGTCTCTGCTACTTTATTTCTTAATTCATTAAAAATCATTAGAACTTCTATGATGTGTCACTTAGAACATTAATAAATTACTCACCAGACATTAGAATCCAACGGCAAAGGAATTTTTCTTAAGAAAAAGCTGTACTGACCAAGTTCAGCTAACTACAAAAGCTTGAGCAAAAGGATACTTACTGAAGTCTCTCAATTTAGGGCAGATTTTCTGAGCAGAAATAAACTAGAAGATCGAAACAAAAAAAAAATTACAGCCCATAAAAAGCATCATGAAACCTGACAGTTGTTTAAGTTGTGCAACATGTTGGTGAGCTGGAAGGGCTCTTGTAGCTCAGGCCTGTTCCACCTGAGAAGCAGGATAAAGTGCAAGGTGAGGAAGAACACTGAACAGTAAAACAGGAATGTGAGCCTCGTCCTGGGAACAGGGGAGAGCCCATAAGCAATTCCAAAGAGCAGAGCAAAATTTACCTAATTGAACTTTTTTACATTACACACAAATATGTACGATTTTATGTATAATACAGTTGACATTTTTTTCTTATGTAACAGTTAATATTGCTTAATGTTCGCCATTGTGAAAACAAAAATATATACAGTCAAATTTAGATTTCAATGATAGTTTCATCACTGAAAAAAGAAACGCAGATAATTATAGAATGGGGTTGACCTCTTTAGGTCTTTTCTCAGACAATTTACAAGACTGGGGCATGTCAATGTGAAAAACGCTTTCTTTTTCTGTGAACAGTTTTAAATTCTACCTTTATATTTGTGCTTTTAAGAACATTTTTAGTCATTCCTCATCCAGGTCATGGTTATTAAATTGTGACAAATTCTGTGGGTTAAAAATTGCACGGAGCATTTACTATACTTAGCTATTTGCTTAAAAGTCATCAACAGAAAATTTACTGCTAGATGGAAACTAGAAAAACTACATTTTATACTGCTAATGTACCCTTTTAGAAATCATATATCTCAGGTAGTTCATTGCAAGCCACATTATATCTATACTTCTCAAAAAAAAAAAAAAAAAGCAATGAAAGAACAAACCTTTTTAATGAGCTTAACTTGCAATAAATGAATAAGACAATTTGAAAATTCACATAGGCATTGTGTAGAGCCTTAAATGTCAGCTAATATGAAGCAAGTATACATAGAAAATTTATGTTTCAAACTTCTTAAATTTAGAAAACATTTATCAAAAGATGTATTTTTCATGATGCTAGCAGGAATCTGAAGGAAAGCTAATGTAAATTGCTCCTGTGACTAAACAAAATAGTTTTTTTTTTAATTTTTGTTTTATTGAAGTACAAATATCAATGAGACAGTCTTAAGATACCTTGATGAGATGGATTTGATAAATTAATACATTGCAAACTGTTTTCATAATGTTTTGGTATCTTAGAAGGTGCATACATGATATTATACTCATAGACATTATTATACCATATGTCTCTTATCAGTGAATAGAGTGTAGCTGTTTGCGTATCTTATTTTTTATACCTGAATTACATCAAAGATTCAATAATTAATACTTTCTACCTTGTTATTTTCCTAGTGGTTGCCCATAGTACTAGAAGCTGACATAATGGCCAGCCACCATTAGTGCAAATCTTGCCTCTCATAGAATTATGTAGAAGCACAACGTTATCTATCCCAACTGTACTGTCTACACACACACATCATGATTCTTCCTTTCTGTACCCCTTCCTTCCCAGACCTAGAGAAATCATTCCTAAAATTTATTTGGAACCACAAACGACCTAGAATAACAAAGGCAATGTTGGCTAATAAAGCAAGGCAGGAGGTATCACAATTCCTGATTTGAAATTATACTGCAAAGCCACCGTGATAAAATTAACATGGTATTGGCAAAAAATAGATCTGAGGATCAGTGGAATAGATTAGAAGACGCAGAGGCATCTACAATAACACTCAGCCATGTGGTCTTTGACAAAGGGGCTACAGAAGCTCACTGGAAGAAAGATAACCTCTTTAACAAATGGTGCTGGAAAACATGGCTTTCTACATGCCAAAAACTAAAACTTGACCGAGCTCTATCACCATGCACTAAGTTAAAGTCAAAATGGAAGAAAGATCTAAACATTACAACAGAAACACTCAATCTCCTGGAAGAGAAAGTAGGAGGATCTCTTGAAGATAAAGAGGTAGGTAAAGAGTTCATGAACAAACATATATTCACACGGGAAGCACTTGAGAGAATCAACAACTGGCATCAACTCTTCTTAAGGAACTTCTGCATGTCAAAAGAAATTTTCAACAGAGTGAAAAGACAACCCACAAATTTTGAAAAAATCCTAACTAATAAGCAATCAGACAGAGGTCTACTGTCTAGAATATATATATAAAGAACTAAGATATAACAAAATAGTTTAGACTTTTTAGGAAACATGAAAACTGCACCTGATAATTGGATAAGAAAAATAATGCCTGTTATGGTTTGTGTCTAGTTGTACCCCCTCCTGAGAGCCTTAAGTAGTCATTGGAGCTGGCTTCCAGAGCTTGTGATTAATTCATGAACCAAAGCTGGGATTATCCACCCAGGGTAGATAATCTGCATACAGATATAAGGAGGAGAGAGAGGCTTGCTGGCTGTCACAGTTGCCCCTCCTTTTGCTCTTTGCTGTTTCCACAGTCATGAACCTTGCGCTCTGCTGTATGCCACTGTGACTGGGAGCCAACAGAGTATGGACTGAAACCTCTACAAACTGGGAGCTAAAGCAATCCTTCCTCTCTTAATTTTGGGTGTTGGGTTTTTGTCCCAGCAATTACAGAAAAGTAACTGAGACTGTGTCATTATTGACTTGGCACCAGAAACCAAGTCTTCTTCTCAATCTCTCTGTGAGAACATAAGCTTTTCAGCCTAGTTTAGTTAGCTTTTCCCTCATTAATGATTTTCATTTATTTCTATTCATAGGAAAGAGATTTGAGGTTTGCTAATATGGACCCTCATTTTTTAACCTCTGGCATTACTGACACAGATGAGTGAGGTAGGAAAGTTTAGCATCAGGAGAAAGACACTGAACGTAAATCAGACAAAACTTATAACTGTATGTCATGTTACTCACTTGACATATAATACACATGAGTCTGACTGAAGATGGTATACTGAAAAAAAATTGTGTTGCTCTATTTTGTGTTGTCTTGCCATCTAATTACAGTGTTAAGAAAAAAATATAGAAGACCTTGGGTCTGCTAACTTTTTACATGGAAACTGTGTGATACATACAATTAATTGCTGACAAATGGGATTTCATTAAACTTGAAAACTTCTGTTTAAAGACACTGTCAAGAAAATGATCAGCTCAAATCATGGCAAAAATTCTAGTACGCTTAGTCACACCAAACACATCCCCAAATCCTCCATCCTCATCACTTTCTTCAGGCTGATACATTGTTGTAACATGATTTACAAAGAGCATTCTGGCAGAATCGATTATTTCTTCTCCATTGAAAATGACGGAAAAACAGTGATGAAGACATAGAATAAGAAGTGTGAAGCAATGTTCTGAGTCGTCACTGAACTTGAAAGGTTAGGGCCTTGCAGCTTGTCCTTTTCTCCAATTTTTGGTCTGAAAACTTAGGTTGTTAACCCTCCAGGAGAGAAGCTTCTTGTTATTACACTACAACATAGGCAACTGAGTTTAACCACACTATCTGTCTGAATATCAAACAACTTTGGCATAATATGGAACAGTTATTTTCCATCAAATATTGATATGTTACCTTTTAAGTCCCTACAGAATATAAAGAAAACAATTTGAAAGATAAAAAAATTTTAAAATAATAAATAATTACATATTTTGATACAGAAGTTTAGAAAATTAACCATATATAGCATCATAGCAGGATGGTTCTGTGACTTCTTTTGTCTCTTGTTTTCATTTATAACACTTTTTTAAAATCAAACATTTACTTGAGAGACAGTAAGGCAGTAATTGGTAGGTCCTAACTAGCAGTACATAATTAGAAGATCAGAATGACAGGCATTCCAAAGATGACCTTACTTTTATACATTGCTGTGTAACTCAGTTGTGTCCCAAACTGTTTTGGTTAAAGAGATTATGGGGCCACAAAGGAAACTGATCAATGATGGAGAGTCTGCCTAAAGAGAGTCACAAGGAGAGAAAACATTCAAGCTTTCAGAGAGCAAATTGGTCAAGCAACGCCCGTGACTCATCCACAAGGCTGGCACTGACGAAGGATCCATAAACTGTGGTACAGGGTTTCAGGATAAATCCTGATATTTGACAGACCTTGTCAGATACAAACATACATTTCTTGTTATATAGATCTTGCTTCATTTTGGTCTTAACCATCCAGCCGAAAAGTATAAAAAAGTGGTATAAAAAGTAAAGCCATGTTAATATTCTGAGCTATAAAAGGCTCAAGTCGACAACTTCTGACATTGCTAGTCCTACAGAAAACCCACTACTATTATGGACTACTGGACTGTATTGGAATATTTTGTTGAATTCATGCACCTACAATATTTAAATGACAATGGAATACCCATCTCTGACAAAACTAATCAAAAAAGGAGATACAAATGCAGGAACATTTTGTATCTGTATATTCAAAATAGGATAGATATTCAGCTACTTTCTCTTAATTCAATGAACAGAAAGATTTGTTCTAATAGTGTTCATGGGCAGGATATCATTTCTGCATCTTGTACAATGAATAACCACTAAGACAACAGTACGCAATGTATTCATTATTGAACTGTCCTACTAATTTTTTTTTGGCAGAAGCAGGGATTGAACTCAGGCCCTTGCGTTTGCCAGGGAAATGTTCATTCCACTGAGCCATCTCCCCGGCCCCTACTAATTGGTTTTGAAAAAAAGAAGTGTGAGGCAAAATCAGAAAGTCTAATAATTCTTAAAATATAAATAAAACAGATGTTTACTATATAAAATGGAGTAACAATATATTATAATAAATGTGATTTAGATATACTTGGATTAATATTTGATTTTCAGTTAACCAAAATAATTGTATGTGTCACTAAAGGCTACTATCACTCTATCCAGCTTCTGTGACTTAAATCACAGAAATTCATTTCTGGAATGCCAAACAATGAGGTTCTGGAGGTTCTTATTTTGTGGTCTTGTCATTCTTGTGTTCTGAAGACAGCTGTTTTCTCATTGTTTCTCTAGTGGGACAAAGAACAGCGCAGCAGAGAGCGCGCTCCGCGTTGCTTCTCAGGAGCGCTCTCATGAGGCATCGTCCTCATGACCTAACGCCCTTGCAAGGCTCGACTGCCTCAGTGGCTTCATCATATCAGAGTTCCGACAGAATTTGGGGGAGAATATTCAAGTTATAGTACCTTTAAGTTTTATTCTGCTGGTATGATAAGTTTAGTAGAATAAAGTTGAAACATAATAGCTATACATATAGATTTTTTGTACAAAATGTATTCCTAAAAACACTCAGAAAATTTCATTTCAGTATTTTTTGGCTCTGTACTTCTTTTTTATTTTTTGGACAGGGAGTACTACATAGTTCAGACTCGTAATGATTCACTGTTTATAACCACTCAAGAGCTGGGATTACAGGCATGTGACACCATGCCCAGTCTCAATTGCCATCTCAGCATGCACCAGGGGTGGGGCCAACACCATAGGCCAGGGGATCAAACTGCCAGACCCTGCATCTGCCTAAACAAGTGCTTTAATCCACTGAGCTATTCAGCCAACCCTCCTCTGTACTTCTTGTCTATATGTTTTTGAAATATGGGAAACTTTATGTAAGTAAAACCTTATGTGTTTTTATGACTGACCTTTAAAATTAACATATTTTTAAAAGTTTAAAATATTGCTGTATGTATTCATTCTTTTTGTGGTAAACTAATATCACTTTATATGCCATTATACATACCTTGTGTTGTATGTAATATTTTATTTATGATTTCCTTAGCTCATAGGCATTGACTGCTTATAGCTTCTGTTAAGAATAATGATGTTCTGTGTATGTGTGAATGGAATTATGGTGTTGAAGCTAACTTAGATTCAACATTTTTTTTTATGTTTTGTATGTTTTTTTATTTGCTCCAGGTGGGGTTTGTAACTGTCACTTTCCCACACCCTGGATTATTTCTGATCCCACCACAAGGAGCCCTGTCTAAGATGAGAAATCAGGAATGGACTCCTCGCCCTGCCCTCTTGCCAAGGGAGCCTCCTTTTTTGAAAGATTTCAAAGGTTACTGCATGAGCTAGATAGGCTCCATGCTCTGCTTCTCAGGGTTTGACCACCCTGGCAGAGCCCCTTTTTGGCAGGGAGGAGCAAGGGAATAAAACTCAATTCCCCTCCTTTAGCTTGTTATAAACCAAGGGGGGAAACCCCACTGGACAGTAAGCCGTCTTCAATCTGAGTCCCTTTCCCGATCCTTGGTTAAAACCCTTTGCACATAAGGCTAGACAGAAGCTGATGTTTTTACTCATCTTGCTGTTTTGAAGCACCATTGTGAAATTAGGTTGTACAGTAGTTAACAGTAATATATATATATATATATATATATATATAATATCTACCATACATACATAAACTGTAAACAAGAGGTAACAGCCGCTCCTAGAAACTGGTTTTCTTCAAGGTTTCCAGTGTGGTAGGCACCTGAAATACTGCAGAAAAGTATCTTATGTAGTTGTCTCATCTCCCTGCTGCCAGTTGGGCTCTGTTTGCATGACCAGGAATCATGCTGGTAGGACAGCTCAGAGGCAGGGAGAAAGTTCGACCCCCAAGCGTCTAATTTTCTGCCCCTGCTTATGCTCCTATCTGATCAGGCTAGAGACAACAATAACAAAGAGATATATAGTAAAAAGAAAAATACTCAATATATAGATTTCGGTAGAATTTCCTTTGCTCATCTCTCTGGCCTTTCCTCTGCTAGGTATCATTATTTTTTTTTGTTACTGATTTTTGCTGCAATAACACTCTTATTTCAGTCACAGCAAGAAACAAAAACCCAAACAAACAGAAAACCCTCCTGAAAGAGAAGAAAACAAAAGGTTTGACCCAAAAAGGGGAGAAAGGAGGAGGCTTGGTTTTGCTTTTTAAATAGGACTGAAGATCAACATTGAAAAATCAGGAGATGATGTCCAACCCTTTTCATAAGGCAAAGCCCTCTAGTATTTCCATCTCTGTGGTTTTTGTTTTAAATTTCTTTTTCTCTTCTGGGTGCTGATACTTCTCTCCATCCTCATGTTCTTGGTGTTTTATGTTTTTTTGTTTAACTTTGTGTCACTACCTCAGTTTGTCCCCATGTCCCTTACACGCAAGCACAATATTCCTTCAGTGGAGCGAAGAGGTGGTGGATGACTGGCATGCTCCAGGACCGGCACAGCAGTCTCTGCCTCGCAGAGCGGCTCATGTTGGAGACATCAGTAGTGGACAGGGAAGCCAAACACCCTTTCCATTTCAGTGCACCATAAGATGTCCTCTTTTTCACTCATGAAGACAGGAAAATGCTAATCTTGGCTTTGCTTTATGGAGTTTGACTTGGTAGTAATGGTTCTCCCTTTGCTGAACTTGGCTGTTCTGCCATGTTCCAGACACTCCTGTAGCTCCAGCTTATCGTTCACGGTGGATGCCAATGGCCTGTTCATACCAGGAAGGTTACCCCAGAAGTAGTGGGCCCTGTGTGCACCTGACACTTCTTCAGCATCAATCATCACAGGATTGGACTCGAGAAATCGTGAGATGTCCCTCTTGTCACTAACGCCCTTGGCCACCACATTCTCAAAGAGCCAGAAGAAGGGGCGGCCATCTCCCTCCTTGGGCCTCGCATCACGCAGGAGGTGGTAGAACTCAAAGAAGAGCCGGCCAGTGCCCTCATAGAGTCTCTTGTGAGCAGGGTTGACGATGGAGAGGTCATTGCAGGGACTGCCCCCAATCACCAGATCGAATGGGCCGCACTCCTGGATGTGCTTCTGCGGACGCTACTGATGTCGCTGACGTACATGATCTTCCCCTGGTGCCACACCATGCCCGCTGTAATGGAGTCCTCATACACCTTGGAGGCAATGTCCACCTGGATGCCCAGGTCCTTCAGCACCAGGAGCCCAGTAGCGATTCTATCAAAGAGAGATAGCACCCTGATGGGCTTCCTTTCTTCACCTGGGACAGGTGGATAAACCTTTGGAGGGTCAAATTCCTGGTCATGATTATTGGCAAAGAACATCTGGAGCCGAGAAGGCCAGTCTTCCCGCCGCAGCAGCAGTCCATAGGTGCCCGTGTGCCTGCACATGTAGCAGTTACAGGGGTCTACATTGATAGCTCCCTGGGCACCCCCCAGCCCCACCAACAGATCCACACACTCCACACAAAAGCACCTGCAGCAGCTGTTGTTCCCACACATGAGCACCTCGCGTCCCCCACAGCAGATGGTGCAGTAGGACTGGTAGCCATCGTCGTCATACTGATAGGCACACTCCAGAAAGCAGTTCTTGCACATTCCTCCAATGAAGAGCGGGTGCTCCAAGGTGACACTGAGGCTCCTACATGAGATGCAAGTATCCTCGATGTTCTGACACTTCTGCCGCACCTCATACAGCAGCCCTCTTGTGCGTTCATCAATAATCTCCTTAATCTTGGGCTTCTCGGTTGAGCTTTTTCGTGGCTTTTTGGCTGGAGGAGCTGGTGCGTACGCAGCTGCCTCAGGCTCAACCCACATGTCTGTGTAAACTTTCTTGCAGGGATTCTTTGCCTCTTCTGGTGGCCCTTGGGGCCACAAGGTTGAACCCTACAAGGGCGCATTCAATCCTGTGCTTGTTCTGCACCTCCACAGCCTTAGCAGTGTTACTCTCATCATTGTCATGAAAGGTCGGGAGCAGCTTCCCTGCATGGCTTCTGGCCACCTGCAGCACTTCCTAGATCGCCTTGCGGTACGGGGGCTGCTTGTTGTAGGTAGCCTGGTGGAATTCGCTGCAGAAGGAGCTCAGTGGCATCAGCTTCTCAATACATACCACAGAGAACTTGCCGTCTCCAAACCACATGACCCAGTGCATGCCTTCAGCTGCTCGGCTCCGGCCTGTCATCCACCAAGACACAACGAGGCCTGGACACCAGGAGAAGCCCCGCAGTTTCCCTCACACCAGCTCCCCAATGCCAAAGTCCCAGCCGTTCTCATATTCCAGCTTGTCATCAGCTGCTTTGGTGGCATTCTTGTCCCCAGCATCAGCCCCTGCAGGCTCAGAGGTGGTGGCCACAGTGGGGGATGCAGGGTCAGTGAGCTGCTGCACAGCAGGAGGGCTGGCCTTCTCCATCTTCTGTCCATCTTCTGTCCCCAGAACCCTGGTTTTCTTCCACAGCATTCATTACGGCAATTACCTTGGCTTTCTTCTCAGCCCATAAAGCCAGGTGCGGCCCCTCTGCGGTCCAGCTCAGGTGAGATTCAACATTTTTGAAAATTAGCCAGGATGATTTTCAAAATGGCCATGACTCTCCATTCCTTGCACAGATTCATTAAGTCCTCAATTTCTTCTCTGCCACATCAAAAGTTAACATTGTCTAACTTTTTGCTCATTATTACCACCACCCAAATAGACATGAAGTGGTATCTCATTTGATTTTTTATTCTGTTCATCATTTGCATTCCATCTAATCTTTATTAAATTCCTTCCTCATCTCTTATAATTTGTGTTCTGATAAATTTGCTGAAACAGAAGGTCAGGTAATGGATTTGAGCTATTTCCTAATTTTAATGGCATCATGTACAACCATAACTACCACCGTCTCACCATCGTGACAGGTGGAAGAAGCAATTCCCCTACGGTTATCTCCTGTTGCATGGAATTTAGGGCATTCTAGAGGTAGCTGAGAGGAGACGAGAACATGCAGAAATGTCTCTTGTCCTTGAACTGGTTTCATATTATCACCCAGAACGTTGGGGACAGATGCTGCCTGGAGTGGAAGGTTGGACTTGAGTGGACTGGAGTTTGCATCACATGCACTTGGGAGATGAGAGGGAGAGATCAAGATATATAAAGAATGGAAATCTCCATTCTATTCTTTTAACAGGCTTTCTTTATTAAAATTCCTTCTCTTATTGTGTGTCTTTTGTAATACTTATAGATTTTTTTTCAAATATTTATTTAACTTTTTATTTATTTATTGTAATTTAGGGAAGTGTCTACAGGGTGTTCAGGGTGTCACTACTAGATCAGACTCCTAGTCATCTGCCTTTTTACAATCTCCCAAGAGCTGGGAATACAGGTGTGTGCCACCATAACCAGTCTCAATTGCTTTTCTGCACAGCCCCCTAGGCGCAGGGTCAGCATGGCAGGCCCAGGGATCATACCCCTGGACCCTGAACCTGCTTTCAGGCACTTTAATCTGCTGAGCTACTTGGCCGGTCTTCATATATTTGTTTTTTTAAATATCCTTCATCAGTTTTGATGGGAAGCAGGTGCATTGTCTTCTTGAAATTGGCATGCCAGAATTCACTCTACTCACTTTTACTCACTTTATATCTTTTCCATTGATGCATAATATGTTACAAATTAATGAGATACTTTCATTTTTTATATTGTATTACAGTCCAATATGCAAATAAAGTGATATCAATCTAAGCTCTAATCTTATATGTCCATATAGATATGTCTTATATTTTGCTTTCACAATAATGCAACATAAATGCCTACATGTATAGTTTTATACAGGTGATATTTTAGAGCTGTGTTTCAAGTATATATTACTTAATGGGAGTGAGACTTCTAAGTAAAAAGGGTAAGGGCTTACACAGTTCTCTTATCTCAAAATTCTTGTCCATTAGATTTACACAATTTAAATTCTAGTCTAACCATCAATCTATTTTTGTAAAAAGCTGAAAAATATAGAATTTCTTTGAATAAAAAATCGTTTTTTCCTCAAGAATCATTAAAAGCTATATTCACATGAATTTGTTTGAAAGAATGCCTGTTTTGCATTTTGTCTATCTAACTCTGACTTACATCTCTCCTTCCCTCTCTTCTTCCCCATAGACATTTTCTTCTCACATTCTTTCTCTTACTCTGTTTTCTTATCATCATATGGTGATTTTCACATGTGTTATGAATTATTTAGAATTCTTACTTTTTGTTCTGGGGTTGGTGTTCCCTTGTACAATTTGCTACCTTCAGTCACTCTGCCCTTAAACTCTCACTACTTGTCACACCTAAGCAATGGTGACAGTGATGAAGCTGCATTTTCTTTTGATGTGTTCTGCTAGAGGGTTCGTTTACTGAGCTAATATTTTTGATAACCAACCATGTGATCAGAATTGATGATACCAATAGACATACATAGACTCTGATTTCAAGAAATTTACAATAGTGAAAGATAGAGAAGTGATGCTGTCAATTATTGTTTGAAATATGAAGCATTCGAAAAAGTACAGGAAGAAAATGAAAGCTGGATTTGCTTATTATCCAAGAAAAGCTGCTACACTGTGCTGAAGTATTATGCTTAGAAAGCTGCCTGTCATTCTGCTCAGAGTCAGAACTGACATGACAGCTCTGAGTCTCTCCAAGATGCTCTCCTGAATTTTGTGGAAATTTTAGCTCCTCATTTTTTTCCATTTTAAGAGAATAAGAATGACTTTTAGAATTAATGCAAACACCAATAAATTTAATCACCTGAGCAAGGGTGCTTGTAATCCCCTTGGTTGACCATAGTTCTGACCCACCTCTTGTCCACCTAAGCAAGTTCCCATTCTCTCCACCTTAGCCGTGCATGATTTTACACTATAAAAGTCCCTGGAAGAGACAGCTTCCTGGGGACTACATGCTTCAGTCCCACTCCTCACTCTCTCTCTCTTGGGCAAGACCTTACTTTCCCTCAGTAAATAAATTCTGCTCATAAAAAATCAGAATAAATAAATATATACAGGAATAGTGTCTGTATAGCTTGTTTATCTCAAATATACCCGACAGGGAGTCACCCTCAGGTAGTGCTGGTACTTTGCAGATGAAGCTCAAGGGATCACAAGTTCCAGCCCAGCCTGGAAAATTTTATAAATTACTGAGGAATTTATTAAATAAATAAACAAACACAAGGAAATAAATAAGGCAAGGATGAAGCTTAGTGGAAAAATCCTGGTGTTAATCTCCTAATGAATGAATAAATAAAAAAGCAAAGAAAATTAAGTGCCGTTGTCTTACCCCAATTCAATGTATATGTATTCATAATTTCCTGAGTTTGTTGTACTATCTTACCCCTGAAATAATACATTTCTAACAATCTATTTGTGAATCAATTCATTTTTTCACTATTAGAATAATCTCTCCATGTGCAAATGTTTCATTTGCTAACTTAAGTATCATACAAAGACAGGCTTTTTTTCTTTTTAAATTTAAGTTACTCTTCTCTTGTTGCTGACACAGATATACAACACTCGAAATGAAGGAAGGAAAGGTTTATTTAGCTCACAGTTACTAGGGGATTCAGTCCATACTCAGCTGGTTCCAAGACAGCTGACAGCAAACTTTTATGGCTGTGGCAGCAAACAGCAAAGAGCCAAGAGAGTAGCAGCAGCTCAGGCAGCTAGCTTGCCTCTCTCCCCTGCTTACATTGTAATGTAGTATATCTGCCCAGGGCACTAACATCCTTAATCCCAGCGCTGGACCAAGAGTCTATCAAGAACCTGCCCCATGACTGCTTTGGGGGACAATTAGACACAAACATTAAGATAAACAAATTCTAGTTTTAGAAGAGCTCACATACTAGTAGCTTGTATAAAGCAATTAAATCTTTTACAATCTGCATGAAAACTGTGGTCTTTTTCAGAACATTTCTGAAATATATATTTATTAATAAGATCATATTAATATCAATATATGTTATAGTTATATATCATATGAAGCCCATAAATATTCTGACAAATACCAAACAGAGATATTTGTTGGTTTTTGTTTCTCTTAATAGTTGGTATAGGGGCCAAGGAGATGGCTCAGTGGAATAAGCGCTTCGCCTGGCAAGCATAAAGGCCTGAGTTCAATTCCTGGTTCCGCCAAAAAAAAAAAAAAAAGAAAAGAAAAAAATTGCTGGTGTACTTTGGAGCTTGAATGTCCCCCATAGGCTCACACATTATAGGCTTGGGAGACAGGTGGAGGCTACTAAAAGTTCTTGGAAATATAAATGCCTGGGTCCTCATAGGGAATCTTTAGTTCACTGGATGCCCCGCCTTGTAAAAGAGAGTGGAACTATGATTTTGAAAAACCTGTTGTTTCCTGTCGGTGATATGAGCAGCTTGCGTTCACATCCAGCTCCATCACCATGTGCTTGCTTGTCATACATGCACAATAATGAGGTCAGCTGATCACAGAATGAAGCCAGGAGAACAGGAAGGAGAAACAGACTTTGCCTTTTATAAGTTTATCATCTCAGAAATTTGATAATAATACAATACTGACTAACACAAATGGTGTACCCATTTTAAAATTGTCTTCACTATGCTTCTTATTCAGTACTCTAAGAATTTCATTTTGAAATATACCTTCAAACTGAATCTGATTTTAGGGGCCCAGAGCCCACATTCCTGTTAGAAGTTTATCTCTTTCTCAAGCTTTGTTTTCACAGAGTATGAGTGCTCTGGGACTGTTGCACCAAACAGAATTAAAAACATTTAATTAAGAGAAACATACATGATGTAAACTTTCAATATTTATATTTAAGATATAATATCAATTGTAAGTACATTCTTTGATCTTAAGCTATAAAATAAGACTCTCCCCACAACTTTTATTGTATACCAATGCTTTAGCACTTTGTGCAGTTGCTACTCACACAAAAAATAAAAAAAAAAAATAAAGATTTTGTAGCTAGGGAGACAGCTCGGTGGTCTAAGCACCTGCCTGCTAGGTGCAAGGATGCAGGTTCAATCCCCTGAACCCTCATACCATGCCCGGCCAGCACCTTGCAGGCCACTGAAACCAGGCATTGTGTCACATACCTGTAAACCCAGTGCTGTGGAGATTGAAGCAGAAGGAACCCTAGGAGTCTGAGCTGTGTAGCCAGAACCTGTATCAAATAAATAAAAAAAAAATAAGTAAATTTTTTAAATAGATTATGATAAAAGAAGTCAAAATAGCTCGAGGGCCCATGAATTTCTGTAGAGTTAATATGAAACTTATGTGTTTTTTAAAATATAAGGCTTATAAACACAAGAATATGTTAAAGAAAAGAATGTTTTCTGCCTTACCCATTTGTGACCAAGGAAAGTAAATTAAAAAGTGCAACTTTACTAGTATAGAGTTCTCAATCACAATAATCTTCTTGAATATAATTAATAAATTAGATGACCTTTGCAAGATTATTGACGTACGCTGCTTTTGTTACTGTGATTCTCGAGGAAGATGTTAAAATGACTTCGAATATGGATCCTGACATTAAGGTTTCTTTACACATGCTTGCCATTGTGAGCAGTGTGGTCTTAGGTGTCCAAGTGAGAATGACTTACGTAGATTCTGTAAAACTCATCATAAAGCCTTTAAGAATATCACATAATGTTTAATAATTTCTATATTATTAGTTAACCAGATAGCATTAGATATGATGGGAATTTATGTAAGTCTCTGTTCCTTAAAGGTCAAGAAATAAGTCCATTTAAGCTCTCAGACAGAGGACTTTAGGGTAAGTGCCATCTGTTATCATAAGGGGATAAGTAATCTTTTAATTAAATGTTGCTTTGCTTTCTTTATTATCTTTAAAGTTCATTTATTGAAGGTCTCTACAATAACTTGATATTTTGCACATAATAAAGCTTTTAAAAACATTGATCTCTCATAATTTTGAGAGAAATATTTAATAGAGCATTAAAGAAAGAAGTTAAGGTAGTATTTTTCTCTTTCACATTATAAAAAGTGATGTTTCCCTATTCTACAATTTTGTATTACTAAGATATTCTCTAAATATATTTTGGACAATTAAATAAAGTATTCATACAATAGTTTTTAATCCCAAATTTCAATCTTCCATATATCATATCATCGCAGTAATGTATGGTTTATTAATGAGAAGCTGAGACTCTGCCTAGACTAGGCTTGCGGCTGTTTCATGGGGTTACATAGGCAAATATGATGCTCATGAAAAACTTAAGAGTTCGCCCATTTAATATTCATTTATTTCGTCAGTTGTGATTGTTGGAAGCTTTCACCTTAGTCATATATCTCTCTTCTAATGACATTTACAATCTGCGTTATTATTACAGAATAGTGAATTTGTGTTTCTGATAGCAGTCTTTGAAGTGACAGTCAATAGATATTCAATCCATAAATAGCTGAAATGCTTTATAGTCTTCTGCTTTATGTCACGAGGTTAATTCTCTCCTCCTCTCTAGTAAGATTTCAGCATCAAGTGTGCAAGCTATATTCCTTGCACCCTCTTTTTTATGAATTTTATTGAGAAATAAATAGCAATGAGACCGTTTCAAAACTGATTATAGTAGGAAAGTTTCTGTAATTAATACATTGCATATTGTTGTCTTCATAGTGGTTATTCATAGTACATGATGCAGACATGATGTCCCGCAAGTCTTTCTTCTCATTGAATTAAGAGAAAGTAGCTGTATATCTATCCTACCTATTTCGTGTCTGCAGATACACAATGGTCTTTTATTTGCATACCTTTTTTATTTTGTTCTGTCAGAGATGAGTATTTCATTGCCATTTAAATAGTGTAGGTAGGTGAAATAAATTCAGCAAAATAATTCTTTCTGAGGAGAGATTATTTCTCCGATCATTTTAACCACTAGCATGGATCAATTTAATGGAGACTCTCCTATCTTTTTTCTTCTGATAAAATAACATTTATGTTCTCTTGAAATTTTACCTGTTTTTTTTTTTTTTTTTTTTTTTTTTTTTTTTTTTTTTTTTTTTTTTTTTTTTTTTCCTGTGGAACCAGTGATTGAACTCAGCCCCTTGTGCTTGCCAGGGAAGTGCTTACTCCACTGGGCCATCTCCCTGGTCCCTTACCTGTTGTTTTTATATTAGCTAAAATATTTGATAAAATGAATGCACTATCTCTAAGAAACTAAAAAAAAATAACTGACCACACCTTTGATATTTCTGCTGTAAAGAAATATTATTCATTTAATAATGATACTTGTAACTTTGGAAAATATATTGTTTCATCTACAAAGACCATTTGAAATATAGTCATTTGAATATATCTAAGCTTTTAAATTTTGAATCCTTTGAATTGCAAGAGATTACTTTCATTGATTTATGACTTTTTTTAGAAATTTATGACTGTCTTTGATTACAATTAAGCCTCTAGAGTTATATCTGCTTTGGAAAACTTTAGGCATAGTTAAAGTACACAATCTATTGACATAATTTTTTCTACACCTATTTATAGTTTCTTAAAATTGGAATTATAATTACTATGAATTTTTAATATAGACAACTATCAATTTGCTCTAATATTTGTTAGCAAAATTACTATTGAATAAGTGTTAAAACATCAGCTAAAATTTTGTCAGTCAAAATTTATAATTTTTCTTTTCTTCAACTTAAAATTTCATAACATTTTTACCTATAAGAATGCATAATTAGCCTTTAGAAAACGTTTTAGTTAATAAATATAATGGTTTAAGGACAGAATGTTATGAATATTTTATATATTATATTCATTATTTTAGATTATATACACGTCTGTATTTATCATTAATTTTCATATTAATAGTTTTGTCCCTTGTGAAGAAGCAACTTGTGACATTAGAATGCACACATTTGAGGAGTACTTAAGGTCTTCATTATTTGAGAACATAAACAAAAGTCATAAATGTAAAACTACTCCTACTCTTGATTATTTTGCTTGTGCAGGTGATGAATAAATGTTCTATAAAGCTAGAATAGATTTTCTAAACTATTTATTTATTTATTTTGGTGATCCCAGGGATTGAACTCAGGACCTTGTTTTTGCCAGGCAAGCACTTATTCCACTGAGCTATCTCCCTGACCCTAGAGTAGATTTTCAAATTAAGATTAAAATTCAATTCATTAAGATGTATTTTGAAATCTGGAGTCAAATGTGTGATTTCAAATCTTTGCTTTGTCAACTACTGCTAAACTGCAGGAAAAGTTGTTTAAACTCCCTGGACAAGTTTCTTCAACTGCAAGAAAATTAAAACCACATATTAAAAGGGCCTATTAGGTTATCAAGTCAATCAGAAGAAAACTATGCAAGGCACTTAGTGCTCAAAGTATATAAAAGGAAAGACACAAGGTACTTACTACTTAATGTGCATTTCTCAGCAAATAATTATTAATATGAAACAAGTACCACAGATATCATGATCGGAATAACAACATTTATTGTCTTAGTGGCCTGTATATTAGGAATGTGTCACATTTTCACTGTATGAAAGTACACTGTAAGCCAGGCTTGGTAGTGCATGCCCACAATAGTGCATGCCTATCATGACCTTGTTGCAGGATGGCTGCCACAAGTTTCTGGAGTGTCTAGGAAAAAAATCTCTGCCCTTATTTTGTCCAGCTGCTTGTTTCTTTCATCTTCAAAAATTTGATGGCTGGTAGAGGGTTCGTCATCCTGCATCGCTCTGACATTTTCCTTTCTGCATACACTACACTATGAGAATCTTGGGATCACTTTGAGTACTCTATGCTTATGCAAAATAATCTTCCTATTTTAAAGTCATATGAGTCTCAGCTTTGGTCCTACCTGAAACCGTAATTCCATTTTCCAACTAACAGATTTACTGCTTCTAAAGTTAAAATTTGTATGTATCATATTTTTTTGGAGACATATTAATTCGTCTCCCACAAACTGTGATGTAGATAATTTGTTAAACTTTCATCTATGTTCTCTGCAGTCTTTCAAACTATTTCAAGCAAAGTTTGGTATTCTAATGGACATTTTAAGAGAAAAAGATTTTGAGATGTATTAGGTGAATGTTCATCAAGAAAAATTATTTTGATAGAATATTCTACATAACTGTGGAAAAGGTGCTTAGCAAATGCTAACAGTTTGAGGATTATCATTCATTAATATTACAAATCCAGTCCTCTCACTTTCATTTTATGCATCTCAACATTTTATTACAATGTGCCAAACACCCTCCTCAGATAATTTATCATGCAAAAATTATCTCCTATGTATAAATGTGTTGAAAATTTGATTAAATTCACTACAAATTTAACCAACTGTAGGCTGATTAGAAAACTAACTATCTGTTTGCTTTATGAAGAAATTATAATAAATATAGTGGACTAAGTATGTAGCATAGTAGTCAAAGTCCATTGTGTGTGCTTTTTGTTTTCTAATTCAGAGAAACCTAGTTTAGTATTTTATGTGATTTTTTTACTTTTTAATTATAAAGTATTTTTATTTTTGTTTTTATTGATTTGATAGTTACTGAAATTTTTTTCTGTCATGAAATCTTGGCAAAATGATCCTCAGAAACTTAACTATCAAACTTGTGAAATATTTCATCATTTTAACATATTTGAATTTCTCAAACTAACAAAGACTAAACTACGATTAGGTCTCTCTTTCTAGAAAAAGAGGAAAAGGCAAAAAAAAAAAAAAATCCTGGTAGCATATTTCCTCTCCTAATGGGGTGTGAATTTCTATTTGAATACTTTTAAAGCAATAATTTCAAGTAAATATAATCATTGCTTCAACATACATTGGTAAATTTAGATCTGTAAGTTTTGCTTCAGTGATCCAAACATGCATGAATTTATTTCTAAATATTTTTTTATTTCTTATTTTTAATGTTTGAAAATCAAAACAGTTAAATTACCTGAAACTTGATTGAGGGTCATATATTGTTCATTACAGAATATAAGTAATAGGCAACTCTTGTAATAACCAGCATTTGAATACTCATCATTTGTTAAGAGTTGTGTTAAGTTCTTCATATGATTTAGCTCATTAGGGTACGTAATAATCACATAAAGGAAGTTATTTTATTATCTACATTTTATAGATACAGAACTTGGCTTGGAGAGGTTAAGTAACTTAACCGAAGATTACACTATTATAAAATGTTGGTGCTAGGGATTTCAAATAGGCAGCATGACTGCAAATTGAGATCCATGTAAGAATATTATTTCTGTCTCTACAATATGCTCTGTTGTTTTATTACTTTACATAAACTAAAACACATTTATAAGGGAGTTCACATTAATATTTCCATCTTTCTGGAAATACTATCCTTGATGGATGAATTTGTGGAATTATTTTCTCAGTTTTTGAATATTTTATGATGTATTGATAAACTTTAACAGTATAAGTAATACAAAATCACAAGAATTATTTAAAAGTTTTTCGTAATAAAGTTATTTATTACTCATTGTATATATATTCTAGCACAATAAAAAGTCAAGTACCTCAAATTTCCTGATGCTTAATATCCAAATAAACTGACAGAATCTTTCATTTTTTTCATTTATGTAGCCCTTGAGGTATTTTCCTATTGGCAAACCAAGATGCAATTAAATAAATTTAATATAAGTGTCTTCTCAAGTTTAAAACTTTCTCCTTTATTTGTGCATCACTCAGACTGCTAATAAAATATACGCGTTTATGTGTGGTTTTATATGTAATTAAAGTTTCCTTTATTTTTAAGGGTATAATTTGTATTAAGTGTTTGTTTTCATTAATAATTAGTCTAAAAAGTATATTTAGGGTTCAGGAGATCAATAGCAAACTTAAAAGTGTTGGTGATTTTTTGTCTCTCATGTTTGGATTATAATTTACTGAATATGTCAAACTAACTTCAGCAACCATATTACTTCTGTCTGTGAAAACCAAAATGCTGAGGAGAGACAGACCTCAGTAAAATCATCAGCAATATTGGTTAATTTCCATGAAAGTAACTTCTCTCAAAAGATAAGTTATAGGCTATGAGGGATGGGATAACTGGACAGAGACAAAACACTTCCTAGAGAAACCAGTACCCAAGTTATGTAGTATTTAGGACATATTGCAGTTAGATGAAGAATTCAGAGACAACATTTATCTTATCTTATCTTCTGTTTTTTTTTTTGTTTGTTTGTTTGTTTTCTTTTCTGGAATGGGGGATTGAACTCAGGCCCTTGCACTTGCCAGGGAAGCGTTTATTCCACTGAGCCATCTCCCAGGCCCCTCAGAGACAGCATTTCAATCACAAGCAAGAGCAGTATGTCATATTACAAGAGAGTGAGTGATTTTGTAGTAAGGAGGATACAGTGAAGAAATGGGGATTGGAAAGAAATATCATTGGTCACTGTACTTTCTGTAATATCATACAAGCAAATGACATCATTGGTGTATTGTTTTCTGGTGAATAATCTGTTCGTAATTGCATGTATGAAATGATGATCTGATTGCTATAGTATAATTAATTGAGGCGTGTTAGCAGTATGTGCTAGAGAACAGTTAGTGCATTCCCCTGCCCTTTTAGAGAATCTAGAAAGAAGAATCACACCTCACTCAAATATCAAGACCATCTTCAGTACCTTTTACAAAGATTCTTTATCACCTTTCCTCCTGGAAGAATTAATGTAATCTACCTTGGGTTTTCATTAAGTATTGTATAGATTTACATCACAAGAATTTGATTTTACTGCATTAAAATAACATTCCTGTCTATATGCCATAAGATTTGGAAAACAGCAACTGCATTCTAATTTGTTTATATTGAGTCTGCCAAACACAGCCTCATACAGAGCAAGCATAGAATATGTCACAGTAAAATATAATGATAAACTAATCAGTAATGCACAACATTCAGGTTTTGGATTGATTTTCACACTGTGCCAGTGCAAATTGTTCAGATGTAAGGAAAGGATCATGAAGCATATGATCTGAGCAAAAGACTGAAGATTTCAGCTTTAGTATATAGTAGATAAGAGGAAGGCAGGTTAGAAAAATCTCTTGCACTGAAATGATAGTGAATAGCTAATCAGATAAAGAGAATACCAAGATAAAGTATGATCAATAATGTTCAATCAGTAGATACTTTCAAACAAAATTGTCAAAAGTTTCCACAAAGCAAAGTACCACAGAATGGGGCAGACACAGAATTTAAGTATGGAACGTCACTTAATTGATTTTTGACAACCTGCAGGATGCCATCGTCATGTAGAGTTTTCATTACCTGTCAGCTGTTGAGTTATATCAGATCTCATTCAACTGAGGTGTGGCTGGGAAGGAAGAATGAAGTAGAAGGAGAAGTAGAATAAGAGTGTAATGGCCTTTTTAATTTTATTTTAATTGACACATAATTGTACAAATTGAATTTATATACACATATGTATTTATTATGATCAAAATGAGGTAATTAACATATGTAACATAATATGTTTATTATTTCTTTTTATGAAACACTCAAACTTCCTCTTCTAGGTCTTCAGAAATATGTAATAGTTATTAACTACAATTGGGTAGTCTGCTGCATGATATGACAAAAAACACTTCTGTCTTCTAATTAACTACACTTCTGTACCCATGGCCAACTTATCCCCAATCCCATTTCCCTCCATAGACTCTGATAAAATTTTTCTATTCCCCTTTTGAATTTCCTTGATATTTCTATATTTCATATGTGTGTTTTTCTACTTCAGGTTTACTACTTAATATAATGTCCTTCATGTCTTCCCAAATCATTAAAAATTATAGAATTTTATTTTATACATGGACAGTTTTCCACTGCGCAATGAATTTATTTTTTAAAGTCCTTATGGAGTAAAGGATGCAAGACTAGTTCAATATCTCAGCTATTGGGAATTGCCCTTCAGTAAACATAGTAATTTAGAAGAGCTTTCAATATA
This sequence comes from Ctenomys sociabilis, assembly GCA_004027165.1. Taxonomy (NCBI): domain Eukaryota; kingdom Metazoa; phylum Chordata; class Mammalia; order Rodentia; family Ctenomyidae; genus Ctenomys; species Ctenomys sociabilis. The sequence continues at coordinate 164,551 of PVKA01000580.1, read as the reverse complement.
CTGATTTCACTTTTATAAAATATATCATCAAATTTCTGGGTCATATGGTAGTTATATCATTATTTTAATAATCATCTTACTTTTTTCCTACTTTTTCACCAGTAGTGTTTACCTGTACCTCTTCTTCCTCAGCTCCACTTTGTTACCCATTTAAACTGAAATTTAGTGACATCGTACTGCTATTTTAATTTGTTTTCTCATCATGGTTAGTGATGACAGGTATTTTTATATACCTGTTAGCCACTTGAATTTCTTCCTGTGAATAATAACTATTTAGGAATTGTCTCCAATTTAATTGAATGATTTGATAGATGGAACAATTTAGAGTCCAGAAACTGAATCATAGAATGAATAATCAACTGGCTGTTAACAAAGGCAACAAGAATGTACGTGAAAGAAAATGTCATCTACCATAAACAGGTGGCAAAACTTGGTAGCCATAGGCAGAAAAATGAAACTAGATCCCTATGTTTACATATATGCAGAAATCAATAAAATGAACTAAACACCTAAATATAAGACCTGAAAATGTGAAGCTATGAGGTAATAATATAGTCAGCTAATTTTGAGATATTAGGCTAAGGGCCAGCCCAATAGCTCAGTGGGTTAAAATGCCTGCAAGCAGTCTCAGGGACTGGGTTTCAATCCCCGGGCGTGCTGTGTTAGACCTGCCCTCAGGGCTTGCTGAAATTGCATTTGAGACTGGGTGGTGGTGTGCTCCTGCAATCCCTGCTCTTGGGAGGCTGTAAACCAGTGGATTAATATGAGTCCAATCTAGTAGTGAGACCCTGAACATCCTTTACACAATTCCCTAAAAAATAAACAAAGAAAGAAAAACATAAGAAGGTATTAGGCTAAGAAATAGGTTTATATTTATAACACTCAGACACTAAGATAATAAAAAAGTAGAAAAATGGAAATACATAAAACTAAAATACTGTTTCAAAATAAAGGATAGAATGAATGGATCAAAGGGGTAAGCAGACAATGGGGAAATATTTCTGGGGTGTATATTCATAAAAGAGCTTAATGCCCACACTTCACAAGGAAATAAAATCTCAGTCGCAAAATACCACAAAAGAGTGATATATTAAAAATATAACTATACTTTTGTTTATACATCTATATTTCTGCATAGTTTTTAAATGTCTTAGCAAAGACATTTCTGCATGTTTATATTTCTAGAAGAAAACATGAACATTAAAGAAGAGATTTGAAGTAGAAATAATACAATAATAAATTAAGAACTGTGAATAAATTTATAACTTTTTATTATTAGTTTTTACTCCAGTTGTTATGGCCTGTAAATAGAAAAACATTATTTTAATTTGGGGTTCTTTTATGACTGAAAATATGCTTGTTGGTGAATTTTCCAGGGCTATTTGAAAAACGTGCTCCACTCTAATGGACTGAGTGTTGCACAAATTTCATGCATGCTAAATGGGAGTGACATTATTTGTGCATTTTACTTCATTGATGTTTTATCATTTTTTTTTATTACTGTGAGAAAACTTTTCAATCATATTTTTTAATTTGTGAACTTTTGTGTCCCTACAGGTTTTTCTTGCTGAATTTATTAACCCTATCCTAAGTACATGAAAATATAAGAATATTGTATATATTGGTGTAATGATTAATTTTATCATTATTTAATCTCCTTTCTAATTATTGTTAATATCTCTATTCTAAAGTAAACTTTGATATCAATGTCACTAGCTATTTTTTTAATTATGTTTTTCATAGTAATAAGCTTTCCTTTGTGTTATTCATGACATCTCTCTAAATATTTGTGTACTTATGTATGTAATTTTTGTGTATTTATGAACCTCACAATTTTTATATACCATTGGTCCTTTTGTTCTATTTAGAATAATTTGGTCTTATTGTAGACAGTAGATGATAGGGTCTTATATTCTTTGTCTCAGTTGACAATTTTTTAAATTGTGTTTAGAAATTTACAAAAGCTTATATAGTTTTGGGTATAAAATATAAGGAAAAACAGTAGAAAAGAACACCTGAAGGCAAGATGCACCCAAATCTTTCGTGTTTGTTCATTTGATTATTTGTTGTAAGGTAGGAGAGTTATTTCAATGCTGATCAAAATGCATTGAAATTAAAAACAACCTGGTAGAAGAACACAGGAAAATTCAGAAGCCATACTTTGTATACACACAGAACTTAAATTAGTAAATGCAAAAAGAAAAGGTATGGAAGAGTAGAATGGAGGGAACATCTATGCTAACAATTGCAAATGTCTAGAATGAAGGAAACAGCAGGCAAAGCTAGTTGTTAACCAGTATTGGACAGAATTGACAAGAAAGGACCCAATAATGAAGATCCTTCACATGTATATTGAAATATCAAAATGTAAAATTAATCAAAAGAGAGTGAAATGATTCCTGAACTAAAAACATACTTTACAAATGAGTGAAAATGACACAATATTGGTGAATTACATATTAAGAATGGAGAGACTAGGCATGGTGACATAGCTTACAGCTTTTGGGAGGCTGTGAAGAGGTGTATTACTATGAGTTCGATCTGGTAGTGAGACCCTGAACACCCTGTAGATCCTTCCTTAAAATGCAAAAAAAAAAAAAAAGAAAGAGAAGGATTTGAGAAAATGACAAAGATTTTGGAAGGTGATCATATTAGAAGCAATATACATTCTAGCAAATCCTAGCAAAGTGAATTTAACAGCTCATTCTAAGACCCTTTACCAGGATCAAGAAGGACTTATGCCAAGGGTACAAGTACAGGCAACATTTGCAAATCAGTGTGATATAGCACACTAACAGAGTGAAATACAAAAGCATGACAACTTCATTGATTCAAAAAGCATTTCTTTAGACTCAGCAACCCTGGGCTGGCTGAGATAGCTCAGTGGACAAAGTGCCTGCTTTGGCAAGCTCAGGGAGCAGGGTTAGATCACGGGTCCCTGGTATGTGCTGGCCCTGGCCCTAGGGTGTGCGGAGCTGGTGACCAAGTCTGGGTGTGTTGATGCACACCTGTAATCCCAGCACTGGGGAAGCTGAAAACAGGAGGATTACTACGCGTCCGATCTGTATAGTGAGACCCTGTAACAAATACACAAATGAAAAACAACAACAACAACAACAACAACAACAACAACAAAACAACTCCTTCATATGAGCATTTGTTAAATTAATAAGGTAGAGCTGAAACTTATAAATATAATAAGGTCTATATAGGACAAGTTTCTAACACATTAAATGGATACAAGATAAACCTTTTATAACTCCTTCATATGAGCATTCATTAAATTAATAAGGTAGAGCTGAAACTTATAAATATAATAAAGTCTATATAGGATGAGTCTCTAACACATTAAATGGATACAAGATAAACCTTTTCTCCTGAAACCTGGAACAGTATCTTAATATTCACTTTTACCACCTTTATTCAATTTGCTGTCAGAAATTCTAGCCAGCAAAATTAAGAAACACAAAGAAAGGGTGCTTGAACATGAAACCCAGTCAAATTGCTCGTACATCCAGGTGGTATTAATTTATACATATAAAATCCCAAAGTCTTCACTACCAGAAATTGTTGGAAGAAAAGAAATCAATAAAATTGCATGAAATATAATCAATACACAGTAGGTAAGGATGATATACAAAATTGTTTGTCTGTTTGTTTATGCAATTGACAAATATTTTGTATGGAAGGTGCAGTAATAAAACATTTAAAATGCAGAAGACTCAGAGAGAGGTAATAAAATAAAATGTTTTTATTTCAATTTTTATGTTATAAATCAGATTTTTTAAAAAAATTCTAGAATAGTTTCACTGAGTATCCTTAAAGAAAACTCTTTTTAAAGTGTGTAGTAGGATGACTTGAAAACTAAATCACTGATTTATTAATTTAAAAGGGAAATCATAGAGACCACAGTAAAAATAATTAAGTTTTCTATGGGATTTTTAGTTACATGGCAGAAAGCTAGCTACTATTTAATAACACATGTTGATATATATAAACAAGTTTTGTCTCCAGATGTGAAACTGGCTTGATGAATGTTTCTTGAGTATTTGCCCAATACTGTTGTTATGTAACAGTATGATAAAATTATAACAGCATGTTTCATGTGGCACTATCTTTGTTGCTTTAAACTCAAAAAATCTCTGTAAATTCAATTATAAAAGTGACATAGCTGTTTATGGTTGACCATATTTGCTTGGTTCACTTTAGATGACTTATATCACCAAGAGATCCATAATTTATCTTGTTTAAAGTTTTCAAACTTTTGTCTCAAGAGTGGAATCATTACTTCCGCTCTTCCAAGGCAGTTATCTCTAAAATGGTAAACTAGTAAATACTGTGTATTTTGAGACTTCAAGATGAAAAACCTGTCAAAGGAAACAAGACTTCCAACTTTCAAACAGTTCCAGTTCACTGACTGAATTCATGGACTAAACAATTTGCGCATAGGTCAGAACACTGCTGTCATTTTTATAGCAAGTTCCAGCACTGTGCTTACTCCGTGGTAATGCCTACAAGAGATGGCAGGAACTTGCTTGATACAAAGCGCTTGGGCAAGAAAATTAAGTTTCATGTAGCTCCTGGTTGAATAGGTATGTGTCAATGTATCTACTGGCACAAATGAAATAATTTCTATGTGGAGGATGATCTACAAACTACCTGAGAAAATGTGAGTTTTCAGAAAGCAGCAGGGATCTAAGTACAATATGACCACAGGTATCAAAAAGAAAAATTGAAAAGTATTCTCCTACTGTACATCATAATGTGTTATATGTAACTCTACAGGAAAGTGGAAAACAGCAAATCATATAAATGCACATATATTTTTACTATTATGAAGATGCTATTTGCTTCATTTTATGATTTTCTTATGAGAAACTATTACATGGATAAATTTTGGCTCTAAATTCTTACATGAATACTTTTTGTCTTTTTTAAATAAAGAACGAGTGAAACATTAATATAACAATAATAATTCTATCTTTAAAACTGCATAGATGTATCAAATAAAATCTGTTGTCAAATGACAAAAAGATTTTCTCCATTAGGATATATTCAGAGCTGAGAAATGTGTTTATAGTCATATTAATGAATTAAACAATGAAAAGTAAAAGTGAATCACTCAATGTGTCTAAATTTTCTGATTCACTTGCATTATTAAAAATATTCCTAATCACTGGAGAAAAATCATAAAGTCATACTCAATGTTTTCTTAGTTTAAATCTTATTTTTTCTCATGATTATTGGAAAGACAACGGCATTTGTTTTTTTGTGGGAAATATCTTAGTCGTGATTGTCACCCAATGTGGAGTTTGCAAATAGAAGAAAAATTTTGTCAAGTGCTTTTATTTTCAAACTGAACATCAGCATTTGGAAACTGAAATATTACTGTACTTATGACCATTTGTTTTTGTTCATTTAAATAGTAGAGATTAAAAAGAGTATGACCTTTCATTGATATTTCTTTCTGGATCTGGAATTTGGAATAATTAATTTTTCTAATGAATTCTTAGATTATCTTCAATTATTTACTTTGAAGCTCTTATATGCAATTTAATTTTGGTGCATAATTAATCAAAACTGACTGCATATTAAACTCTGTGCTCTTTGAAGGAAAAATAAGTTTGTCACAATGTTTATTTCCAGGATCTAGAGAAAAATGTATAGAAAAATCAATGTTTGATGAATGTATCAATGATTGATTAAAGGAAATAATGAATGAATGAAGCTCCATGTAATGGTTTATATCTAGTCATTCCCTCAAAACTCATGGGTTTATAGGCTTGGCTTCTGAAACTTTAGATTATGAGGATGTTATAGTTGACTTGCTGTTAGGATTTTGGGTATGGTTGAAAGAGGTGGAAAACTGGGGATCTGATCTGAAAATCTATCTCCTTCCATCCCTCTCTCCCTCCCTGTGTGTTTATCAGCTCTCTAAGTTAATTGGGACAATTGGAAAATACTTCAGGCATGTAAGAAATCATCAATGTTATATTCTCTGAAAGCTCAAACTTGCAGAATAAAATACATTCTTTTGAGAAGAAAGCCTCAGGGCAGCATACTCTAGATTTGTTGGCTATAGTAATAGTTCTCTAAAATTTCATTCACTGCTCAGCCACCCAAATATTTGGAGGCCTCTAGAGTCATGGCACAAAAACTCTCACCTAAAAATTCTCAGAAAAACTGCTCATACTGGCAGCAGACTTTGTATCATCCAAGTAATGTTGGTTTATGCAGGCAGGCAGCATGCAAGATTTGTAGGGTTAAGAAGGCTTCAACTCAGATGTCAGGAGAAAACCTGTGAGGTCAGTCATTGTGGCCATGAAAAGTCAGTGTAAAGGGCATGAATCAGAAATCTGGAGAAGCCAGGAACATGCACTATCTAAAGAAAATAACAAGGAAAAGAACATTTAGCCCAAGAGAGAAGCAACAAGCACTTCAATTAGTGTTAATGCCGTAGGGGCAGGGCTGACCAAGCTCTTTGGAGCTTCAAATCTTACCGCAACTTGTCATGAATACTATACAAGTAGCCACAGGATGTGATGGTAGCAATGCAGAGTTTCATTCTTGCTTTCATCCAATTCCATTTTATCTACTTATTCTGCTCTTTAGGAATAGAAATGTTTGCTCTGCACATGTCATTGTATTTCTTTCTGTTTGAATTTTTAAAAAATTTTATGAGTTCACATGTAAGTATTTACTTGAAGTCTCAGAGAAGACTTGGAATTTGGCCTTTTCAGTAATACTGAAGCCATTGAAACTTCGATGACACTTAGGGAAGGATTAAGGTCATTTTCTCAAAGAGATGCATACAAGTCTTTTGTGCGTTAGGGCAGAACATTATAGTTAGTGTCTAGATACTTGCTGAAATGGTCATGTGCACACATGAAGGAATTTTAAACATGATTAGATTCTGAGCTTCTGGGAGCAATCTTGTTAGTATGTAGTGGGGTCTGGTCATATTACCAGAGGCATGACCTGGAGGGTTATATCTTTTATATCTTATTTCCCATTGCTTTCTTCTCTCTCTCTCTCTCTCTCTCTCTCTCTCTCTCTCTCTCTTGCACACACGCACATGCTTTGCTTCCTACAATTGTGAACCAAAAAGAAACCTTTCTTCCTCTAATTCATTTTGCTGTACTTTATTCCATAGATAAGGAAAATAACTAACATAATATCTCACTGAAAAGCACTAAGAGCATTTCCCCTGCAAAAACAAAACAAAACAAACAAAGGAACAAAAAAAAAAAACACATGTGATTTTCTTGTGCCACAGCATATCAATATCCCTGAGGCTTTTCATGAAGCCACCAGATAGGAAAAAGAGGGAGAACTAAAAAGAAATGAGGAAATGGAAAATCACCACTAAAATATGACAGTGATTATTATTACTGTGAACAAGATCTGTAGTATTATTGCATACTAAAGTTATTGAAAGATTAGGAGAGAAGGGCTCTTTATATATTCCATAGCAAGTTAATCATTAATGCTCTTATTTTGGAAACTAATATTGTATCACCAATCATACAGATGCTCCATTGTGTATTTGTATAGCAAATTATGCTACAAATCAACAAAGTCTCTTAAAGAAACCCAATTTATAAAACTTTTATATTATATGTTGTATAACATACTTATATTACAATTTTTTTTTGTTTTTTGTTTTTGGTGGAACCAGGAATTTAACTCACATCCTTGCACTTGCCAAGGAAGGGCTTATTCCACTGAGACATCTTCCCAGCCCCCCTATTAAAGTTTTTAAAAGAAAGTCTATTTATAAAATATTAAAATAAATAATAAATAACAAAATAAATAAAGAAAAAATGCCTTGAGTTATTACAGTTTTGTGTTTATTGCCTTTATAGAAAAAGGTGAAATATTTACTATATTATCTGTTCTGTGCAGTATAATCTTTCTTTGGCATCAAACAAACATTTCTAGGATAACATGGTAGCATCTTATAGTAAGAATAAACTAAATACCTGTATGATGCTATAGTTTATTAATTCTGGGAATAATCATTTGTAATTATGGTGATAAGATATTCCTTTTGGAAGAACAAGATGAGGAGTATGCAACTGGGCCTTTTGTATTGCACATTGCTGGCTTCAATGTAGTTGCTCATATTATAGACATTAGAACATAAGGTTCATCTAAGTGATCATTTTAAACATTGACTACTAAAAGGGCGGGCCAAATAGTTCAGCAGATTAAAGTGCCTACAAGCGAGTCCTGGGGCCAGGGGTTTGATCCCTGGGTCTGTCACGTTGGCCCTGTCCCTAGGGCATGCTGAGATGGTAATTAGTGGCACGTACCTGCAACCCCAGCTCTTATAAGGCTGTAAACAGGAGGATCACTAGACTGATCTAGTAGTGAGACTCTGAACACCCCTTAGACCCTTCCCTAAAATACCAAAATTAGGGGTCTGGGAGATAGCTCAGTGGAATAAGTCCTTGCCTGGCAAGCACAAGGGCCTGAGTTCAATCCCTAGATCCTCCAAATAAATAAATAAATAAATAAATAAATAAATAAATAAATAAATAAATAAATACAAATTTAAAAGATAAACATTAACTTCTACCTCAAAAACAAAAATGATGGAACTCAGCACTATAATTATCTAGGCTATCCCGAGCATACACTTGCTTGATTTTCCCCCCTTATTTCTTTTTTCCTAGTCTTTTTTCTTTCCCTCATCTTTATTGTTCATTCCTCATGTTCAGTTTCTTTCCACTTTACTATATCTATCGTGCTTTTGGGATTGTATTCATTTTTTTAGGTTCTTACACTAGGGAGGTAATAAAACATATTTAAATTAAAATTTTAAATAAGTAAAAACATAAAGATGCTTGTACAAGCTTAAAAGAAACACAGAATGATACTTCCTTTTGCATTTTTAAGTTAAAGAATGCCTTACTTGAATTGTAACTGAGTGTCTAAATTAATTAATGTTCCGTTTCAATAAAGTTGAAGTTATCTGCAATGCATCGAATACCAACCACTGTGAAACAATTACAGTCAAAGTATAAGGAAGTCATGGGAGCTATGAGTGATCATTACCTTCAATGAAATCATAAGACTACAACTTTTCTTCCCTTTTCCTTGGAAGCATGCTTCCTGCTGTGCTGTAGCTCAGGCCAAGCAACTGGAATCATTCACATAAACATCAAGCTATTTTCCCTTTCCTTCCTCTTCTTAACTTGTAACATTCATATTTTTCTTTTTCTTTTTTTTTTTTTTTTCCCATGGAACCAGGGATTGAACCCAGGCCCTTCTGCTTGCCAGGAAAGTTCTTTTTCCACTGAGCCATCTCCCTGGCCGCTAAAGAAGGGTGTTGACAAGTTTCCTGACTTCTTTATACATACATATATATATATGTATATATATATATACACACACACACACATATATATACACACACACATATATATATATACATACATATATATTTTTTTTTCGGAACTGCGGATTGAACTCAGGCCCTTGCACTTGCCAGACAAGCACTTATTCTGCTGAGCTATCTCCTGGGCTTCCATACTTTTCAAAAGGAAGTGTGACAATGCATCTGTACCTTAAAATGCACTATCAGGTAGATTTTTTATAGTGAAAGAAATATTGGAATACATTTCAGGATGATACATGTTAAAATATCCATCCCACTTAATAATTTCCTAACTTTTTTTTTTATTCAGTCTTTTGGAAGATAAAGTATAATCTTTTTGCAACCTTTATAAAACTTATTTTGGTCACCTGGAGAGGAACCATATAAAAGGACTTTTATTTATGTTTTTATTTGAAATTCCTCTCAAACAAATGCAGAGACGAAGGACTGCTACCAGTAAATTTTAGAGTTGTTGATTTGTTACTTTAGGGAACATTATAAAAAGTTAGTCTGTACCAGAAAATTTTCAATGAAAAAGAAAATTTTAATTTAATAACTGTGTCAAAACAGCATGGTAGTTAGTATATAGAAAATAAAAACTAAAAGATAAGTCATTAGAAATAATCTAAAATAACTTATCCTCATATAATACAAATAGTTTAAAGTTTTAGATACAAACCTAAATGATTGCTAATGGAATATCAATAAAATAAACATATGGTGTTACTTGAATATATGCTGTAATTCTAATTCTACACATATTGTATTTATTCTAAATTAAATATGTAAAACTTAGATAAAGAAATTAAAAGGTCTCATTAGAAGCAATGCAAATAGGGGAAAAGAAAGTATTATTGAGTTTATGGTTTGACAATCACTATGCCAGAGGTTTCCTTTACCTTTTCTACATTTTCAAGCCATCAGTTGAAAGCCCCTTCTAGGAATAGTCAGTCGTCTTACCTGAGGATATACAATTTGTATATGGAAGAGATGAGAGGTGAACTGAAGTTTGACTTCAAAACAAGTTAAAGAAGTATAACTTGTACGCAATAGAGGTGAAAGTTATTTTGGATTTTTCCATAGTGTGAACCCTCATAGGTGGATACAGTACTGTACTAGCAAAAATGTCACATTTCAGAGACAAAATGTGCAGAAACAATGCTAAATCCCACTCAGTATGCAATAGGAGTATGTGTATATTTTGTTTTAATTCATTGTAGATATTGTAGATTCCATCAACATGACTCAGGAATTCATCAAAAGATCTTAATGGTATTTTAAATTCAGTGTGAATGTTATAGAAGAGAAGAATTTTCATAGGAATAATTTGTTCTCTTCTCATATTTATGTATCACTTAGAAAAGTGATGAAGGAACTCATGTAATACTCATGTAATGAAAATGTACAAAAACTAATCATGAAAATAACAATATTTAGAGTAAGATAAACCTGAATTTTATTCAAAATTTTAAAAATGAGCTGGGTGTTGTCCTCCAAAAATAATTTCTGTATCTCATGTTTATTCATCTGTAAAGTACAGCAATACTTCTACTGTAAGTTAAGTATGAGGATTAAATCAATGAAAAGGCCATACTATAGTAATGAACCAATGACTGAATGAATACTTGCATGTAGAAGTACCTTTTTTGAGGTTGTAATAACCTCTTTATTAAAAGTACCCCCAGTTTTTGATGTTGGAAACTGTTAGGTCTCAGCTCTCATTTTCTCATTTGCCTTTAATGAGGAAGCTTATAGAAAAGTGAGATGCTATCCACTTTAGCTACCATAGGAGTGAGAGACTACATGGTCCTTTGCCTATACATGTGTGCCTACCTCTTAGCTTCACTCGCTATCCATCAGTCAGTTTATTTGTCTTTTTGAGCAATTTTCAGTTTCTGTGTGGGACTCACCAGCTTGCTCTAGAGAGCATCATTATGTAATAAATATTTCCATATGGATGTACCGTGTTTTCATAGTAATCAATCTGAGACACTTCTGCAGTGATCCAAGTTTCCTCATTTCCTAATTGTCAGAAAACAGTAAGCATTCATTGCTTGCTACAATTGCAGCTTTCCTGAATACTGCACACCCACTCATGACCACTGTAGGCTTGAATTTGATCCAAACAGCAGAACTAAATTGGACCAATTATCAGTGTGAATAAGAATGCCTGGATATGGATCCCTATGGACCAATCCTAGATCTGTTTATTACTACTTGAGCAGCACTCTCCTCCCTTTCTTAATTGGTCCAAGAGAGCTTTCTCAGTGGACCCTCAACACTTCCCACTCTGTCAACCACATCAAACCCAGTTGAAAACCTGTTTCAATAGTCCTATAAATCTACTCTTACTTTGGGTAATGGTAGAGGCACAAAATATCTTGTACAGCAAATCGTGATTCCATTAGTGTGGACAGAATTGATTGCTTTTTTCAAAAAATGATTTACGTATACAAGAGGCTATGATGATTGAATTGTTCAAGACTGGGGCAAAAATCAGCCATACGCTGGTAGAGATTTGCACTGTCCAGCATGACTGATATTTATCAGCAGCCATGTTTGGCAGCAGAGGCCAAGACCAGCACTGTCAGGTTATATACTGACTACTGTCAGTAGAAATGCTGAAAATTATTCCCAACAAGTGGCAGCAATCAGTATCCAATAGGAACTGGTGGAAACCAGTGGAAAAATGCTAACCAACTACGTTTTTAGGGTTACTCTTAAGGATAGGCCTTGACTGCTGAAGAGCTGCTAAAATTGGTGGAACTCCTACAGTAGTATCAGCAAGTCAGAAAAATCATTGGCACTCAAGGCCAGAGACACTCAAAAATATGTAATGTCTATGATTTCTGTTACAAAAAACAACAACAAATGAGCCATCAACTGATTTCTGGCATCAACTGATTGGTAACAGATCTCTGAAAGGAAATAGCAATTTTGTCTTACTTTTGCTGACTGTTGAGAGCGGAGGGATAAATCTGTTTGCATCAAAATTAAAATAATATTTTTTCACTTAATTTTACATATAAGCAACCTTACAGAGAATCAACATTTTGTGAACACTGAGCTAACTCCAAAGTTTGAAAAAGTTTAAAACAAAAGGTGGTACACTACATAGCATCCGAAAACTTAGTGTATAGAAAAAATACTTTGCTACAGACTACAAACAACGTCGAGTTCAAGCACATAAGGTAGTTGAACGTCAACAGAGTGCGCCCACTTTTGACAGGTGTAGACAAAGGAAGGGTTGTAGAAAGAAAAAATCATCATGTGTGTGTATAGACAGTACAGTTGGCATAGATAACGCTGTGCTTCTACATAATTCTATGAGAGGCAAGATCTGCACTAATGGTGGTGGGACAGGATATTATGTCGGCTTTTAGTGCTATGGTCATCCACTAGGTAAATAATTATTCAATCTTTGATATAATTCAGCTATATAAAAACATGTAAATATAATATCATGTATGCACCTTGTACAATACCAAAACGTTATGAAAACAGTTTGCAATGTATTATTTCATCGACTCTGTATGGTTATGGTGTTTTGAAGTTTGATTGACATTTGTATTTCAATAAAATAAAAATAAATGAAAAAAAAAGAAAATATATGCTGTTACTCAGCTTTATTACTAGAGAAACAACTGGATTATCATATCAGAAAAAAATTTGTGAGCAAGTGTATGAGTCACTGTTTACTAGTGAAACAGTAATGGAAGTTACACAAGTATATAAAAGCTTAAAATACTGGCTTAAAATGGATGCCCACAAATCAGATGTGAAAGAGCAGAAAAGATAAATGCATGTCTGTGTGCCAGAGAGCTGAAGGATCCAGTGAAAAGTCGGGGTCTTAGTGTGATATCTGAGGAGTCCAAAAGGTCTGCAATGAAAAGATCAACATTCTGCCAGAAACCGGGAGATGACACCGATGGTGAAAGCAAAGCTCCTCAAAAACAAGACGGTACCCTCCCTCTTAGTTTCCCTCTTACAATATTCAGGCGACCGGCCACCCTAGTATAAATCCTGAGCCACTCTCAGGATTGCGCTGATCCAAATTAGTTGGATATTTCTCACTCAAATTGACATAATCAGATAGCAAAGAGCAAGTAAAGTTAAGATGTAAATGATTATCATGCCTTTCATGATAGCCACTCTACACGGCAGAGTGTATTTTGTTCAATTGTTTTTTCCTTATTTTTATTTGGACCAACATTTCTCTGTAGAGCCTGTTTTTTCCAACCTTTAATAAATGTGAAATTTTGACAGCATTAAAAAAAAAATAAAGGTACTTACTAGTGTCACAATGTCTGTGGATATGGCAAGGTGATAAAGAAGGACTCTTATAAGAAAAAGAGCTGCATAAGTAAAGCTTCAGATGAGGACTGTGGTGGACAAGATCTAGACTTTTTTAAAGACACTTGTAAATTTCACGTAGTTCTAATGCAATACAAAATATGAAAATGGCATAGAGAAGGGACATTCTGTGTATATTATTCATGATGAATAGCCTTCCCGATAACAGGCTCAATACACTCAGTATGGCTTCTATTTAGATGTCACCCAGTGCTTCATACACGCACAGGCATTGCTTGTAGAATGTGATTCCCCTCTGGGGAGATACACCTGCCTTGTTCGGGGCAGAATCTAGAAGCAAGAGATGGTCATTGGGTGTGGGACCTGGAAGGGAACAACTATTTTTCTGCTTCCTCCTTTCTTTCTGTGATTTCTGGCACCAATATGTGAACTACTTCTCTCCTTACAAGTCTTTAGTCATGCTCCAACTGTATGAGGACTGAAGCTTCAAACTCTGAGCTAAAGTAAACTCTTGATTTTATTTCCAGGTACTTTACCTCAGAGATTAAAAAAAAAAAAGTTAAGACATAGCTGATACTTAAAAAGTCTTGAAGTCTAAAAAATATATATAAAATTTTCAATAAATAATATGTGCATGCGCAGCGGAGACAATTTTGTTTATACATACATGTGAAGTTTATGTTGTATAAACTCATTATTCTTGTTTTAAAAAAAGCTTATTACCTTTTTAATAAAATTTCAAGCAAGTAGATATATTTCATATGACTTTATGAATGAAACAAGCAAAGTAAGTTTTTTGTTAATATTTTTCTCTTGCAATGCAAATTATATTAAGGTGAAGTAGTCATTGTTATTTTTTCTTTCAATATTTTTATTTTTATTAATAAAATAATTTGTGGGTGAGGGGGCATATGTGACAAACTGTCCTTTATAATTCGTATATTTTTAGTTTTTTTTTTTTTTTTTTTTTTTTTTTTTTTTTTTTTTTTTTTTTTTTTTTTTTTTTTTTTTTTTTTTTTTTTTTTTTTTTTTTT
>PVKA01000580.1:60796-149721 GCA_004027165.1 Ctenomys sociabilis | reverse complement strand
ATAAATATTTGTGTGGCTCTTTTTTCATCGATGTTTGTGTAAATTTAATAAATTAATAAAACAATTCAAAGACCTGGTATTTGATTTGACTGATTTCTTTGACTGTTCATTTTATATCCAATTTATTTAATTTTGATATTTGATATATAAGTTTGTCCTTAGATTTACTTATTTTTTTCTCATGTCTTTGGTAAAAACAAAAATTTGAATTTAGATTTTCTTCTCCTTTGTTGTTATAAGTCAGTGATATAAAATCTTTCTCTGTGACTTAACTGCATTCCATAAGATTTGATTTATTATGCTTTTATTTTATCAACTAAAATATTTTCTAATTTAGATCAGTGAAAAGATATCGGGAAGAAAAAATAATAAATATAAAACCTTAAGGTTCAGAGTGAATATGTTACACTTAGAAATAAAGTTCTATAATTCAGAACAAGGGCAAGAGATGAGAATAGTCTAAACATAGCATGTAAAAAGGACAGCTCTTTGCTGTTAGTAATCTGTGAGTTGACTTGTCAGATCTTGTGCTGCTTTCCTGTATGTTCAAATAACTATGTGTAGTCAGCTGGTGGTTGCATTGAGATTTAATAGTCTAGTATAGATTGACATTTCAGTGGTTTATCTGGGATACTTACAATGTCTGGATTAGGTAGGCAACTTTTTCATGTGATTCACCATCTTATATTTCTTCATAGTCATATGATTGATTTTATGTTAGCTTTGTCATAAGTTGGAATAGCGATTTTACCTTACTTTCAGGCTGTGGTTGCATGGAATATCAGTTTCTATCCTTTGCATCCTTTCAGTCTGTATTTCTTTGAGAATGAGGTGTGTCTTTTCCAGGAAGCATGTAGTTGGGTCTTGGGGACACTGTTTTACAAATGCTGACACTCCACCCAAAACAATCTGAGGCTTGTCTTGAAAACAAATTGAGAGTTACCTTTGCAGTCATGGAGTGAGAAAGAATGGAACTATACTACTATTGTGAAAAATTGAACACTTAGGAATTAATGTGATAAACAAAGTGCAATGCTCCTACAATGAAAATTATGTTAATAAGATGATCAAATGCATTATCAGAAAATAGAAAACTATCCTACAATCCTGGATAGGCAGAACCAATACAGGAAAAACTTATATACTTCTAAAATTTAAATACAGAATTAATGCAATGCCTATCAAAGTATTAACAGAAATCCTCACAGATCTAGAGAAAGCAACCATAAAATTGATAGGGAACAAGAAGAGATTCAGCATATCATTACCAATCTGGGCATCAGCAGAAAACCTGGAGACACCACAATTCCAAGTTTCAGATAACATTACTAAGCTGCAGTGACAAAAGCAGCCTGATACTAGCACAAAAATAGAAACATGGATCAATGAAACAGAAGAGAGAAGAAAACAGAGCTCACCACATTAAGCTATGTGATCTTTAACACAGAGGTCAAAAACACATTGGAGAAATGATAACCTCTGTAGGAAATTATTCTAAGAAAGCTGGACATAAACCTCAAGAAGACTAAGGTTACACTCATATATGCAATAAACTGCACTCAAAAATTTGGATATTAAAACAGAAATATTTAATCTGATTGTAGAAAAGTAAACCTGAAAAGTTATAGGCATAGTGAATGACTTTCTGAAAAGAATCCTAAACACAAAGAAATGATACAAGTGTTTTAGTTATATTTCTTTCACTGTTGAGACTAAATATTCACTCAAAGTTAAAGGAGGAAAGATTTTTTTTGCCCAGAGACTGTAGAATTTTCAGTCCATAATCTACTGGCTCTAAAGATTTATGGTACACTTCAGAGGGGCAACGTTTCAAGGCAGCAGAAGAAGATAGCAAAAGTAAATGCAGATGTAGGGCTCTTTCTGTTCTTTCTATTGTATGAAGCCTACCATCCAGCTGCATGTGTAGCACTGCTCTCCTTAAAACTAGCCAGAATTATGGCAAACCAATAAGTGGACTGGTTTACTAATTGCACAACTTCAATATTAGCGTCACTCTAGATTCAGCTAGTTCTGAAAAGAGCGCCATAGCTGCATAAAGTAGGAATCATGCCATAACAGTAGGAATCAACAAATGGGATAATGTTAAGTAAAAATTGTCTGCACATCAAAGGAAACCAACAAAAGAGTGAATCAGTGACCTAAATAATGGCACAGAGTTTTGTCAGCTATTCTTCACACAAAGGACTAATATCTAGGGTATATACATTCATAAATATGTTAGATTTCTCAAAATAAAAAGCCAAATCACAAAATGAACAACCAAAATGAATAGATATTCCTAAAGTGTACAAAGAACCAAAAATACATGAAAATGTTTAATATTATGGCTATTGCAGAAAAACAAGTTAAAACCGCACTGAAATATAATTGTATTCAATAAAGAATGGCTATCATCAAGAAATCAAATACCCACTGGGGGCAAATGTGGAGAGAAATGGAACTTTTCTAGTCTTTGTGAGAATGTAAATTAGTTACCACCACAACGAAGAAGAGAATTTAAGAAGAGATTTCTGAAAAGCAGTAAAGTAGAAATTGTATTTAACCAAGTTACTCCTCTTCTAGAAATATTGCCAAATGAGTTAAATGCATTATATTATAGTGCTGCATACTTATCTGCTTATAATTATAAAATTTGTAATAGTTAAATCTTACACATAAAACATCTTAGAAACAGAGTATATGTCCATCAACAGAAGAATACATAAAGCAAATGAGGCATTTATACACAATGATGTGGTATTTTATAAAAAATGAGGTGTTTACAGACATAGGCATCTCAGTGCCATAATGTTAAGTAAAACAAATCAAATTCACAACTGTAAATATTATATGGTTATTCTTTCATGAAAAGCACAGTAGACAGATAAAGCACAAAGTAAAGTATAGAAGACATAAAAAAATATTTTCCCAAATGGAAATATGCAAAGAAGATGGAGGGAGAGAGTAAATAGCAATTTAAAAGGAGAGAACTGAAGAAAAAAATTCCGAAAAGAAATATAATCATTATGCATTGCAAACATCTGCTGATAGAAATACATAAAAATAAATAAAATTACTCTCAAGAAGAAAGACATCAAAATAGTAAAATTATATGTACCAAATATAGTTGTACTAAATTTTACAACAGAGAAGCTACTTGGCATGAAGAGATAGGTAGTGTTTAATTAATTCATACACAATGGAGTTTACTAGATAAAGGTAGTGTTACAATGTAGTTTCTGGTGAGATGTGTGACTATACAACCATCACAATTGTAATAAAAGACAATCAAACAAATATGAGAGCTCCACCATAGCATTGAATAAATGGATTTATCAGACACATAACATTGTTTAATTCAACAAAAGTGAGATGTAATTTCTTCTCATCAGCCTACAAAACTAACTGCAGCTGTTTTAGGCCATCAAAAATTATTGAATAGGGTCACACAAATAGCTTAGCGTATGAAAGGGCCTGCTTAGGCCAATGCAGCAGCTTGCATTAGATCCCTGGTGTGCTGCGCTGGCCCCGCCCACAGAACACTCTGAGATTGGTGGTTGAGAATGGGTGTGGTAGTGTGTGCCTGTAATCCCACGTCTTGGGAAGCTGAGAAACAGGAGAATCACTCTGTGTCCAAGCTACATAGTGAGACCCTGCAGATCCTGTACTAAAATACAAAAAAGAAGAAAGAAGAAAGAAAGAAAGAAAGAAAGAAAGAAAGAAAGAAAGAAAGAAAGAAAGAAAGAAAGAAAGAAAATAAAGATAGAATAAATGAAGAACATTGAACTAATCTGTTGCATCCTATCCTATCATAACAAAATAAAACTAGGAATCAGCAACAGAAGAGAAAGTAGAGAAATACATGATGATTTAATAATACATTTTTGAATAATCAATAAGTCACAGGAGAAATCAGGGAAGAAATTCATATATTTCTAGAATCAAAACAATGACAACATGCCATATCAGAACAGTTTTAAGGGGGGGGGAATTATAGTTCTTTCTACATAAGAAACCCTGAGAAATTCCCAAATGTGCATCCCAGTGATTCATGCCAAAGTCTACAAAGAGAAGTACCAAAGAATCCCAAAACTGTAAAAGGAAAGGTATACAATTTAGTAAATTAAACTGTAATTTATTAAATAAATTAAACGGAGGCATAAAGGACAATGAAATGATTTATTATTTGAAATGCTAATTGTCTGAAAAATAGTCACTGACACCATTGAAATCAGCTGTGCAAAAAACAAAATCACAAAAAATACCTCCTAAACCCAGGAAATTGTAAGAAACTATATTGAATACTATATGTGAATAAACAAGAGAATCTGGAAGAAACATAAATTTTTAAACACATGATTTACTGAAACAGAACCAGGAGGACATGAGAACCTTGAAAACACCAGCAATAAAAAAGAAAATCAATGCAGCAATAAGAAAACAATAACCAGGGAAGCCCCAGTGTCCAATTTTACCAGAACAACAGAGAAGGTGTGCCAATACTTCACAAACTTGCACCAAACTGAGAGAGAAAACTTCTAATCTATTCACAGAAGCCAATATTACCCTGACACTAAAATCAAAGAATTACTTCCAATGTATAAGGAGAAGGAACACTACTGGTTAATACACTAATGATACGCTTGCCAACAGAAGGAAACATCATTAAAGAAAAGATACATCATGACAAAGTCTGCTTCATGCCAGGGGCACAAATGAATGCAGAACACCATATAAACAGAGTTCAAAGACAAAATACACTTGATTACCTCAATAGATGGCGGAAAAGCTCCTGACAGCTTCCAACAGAATTTTATGATGAAAAAGGCTGATTAAAATTAGTACAGAAGAACCTTACCTGATATATATATATATATATATATATATATATATATATATATATATATATATATATGTTTATGTGTTTATAATGCCTAATAATTTTCTTCAGTTTTAGAGCTGGTATACTGTACTTACTTATGTAGCCTCTCTTGATCATCTTTAATCTCTTTTTCCCTTCACCATATTCCCTGAAACCTCTCTTAAAAGTCTGCCTCCTTATTTCCCAATATCTATCCTTTATTATTTAATTTATATTTTGTAGTTTTTTTAATATAAGACAAATCTCATGGTAGTTCATTGTCTGTGTGTAACTTATACCACTTAACACTATTGCTGCGGCAAAATTCAGTGAGATAAACACTTATGAGAGAACAAGAATGGGAACAAACAAGGCTTTTATTGCTGATAGGATGACAGTCTGATATAAAATCAGGCAATGTCCACAAGCAGAGAAATTTATGCTGGGTTTTTATACATTTGCAAGTAACTGTGGCAACCACATTATCTCATTTGGGAATTTTTTAAATGTGTTCCAAGTTTCGCGTTTCTCACAGTTTTGTTGGAACAGTTAAATTCCAGCTTGCCTATAATTTTTAACCATTTGTTCCTTAGGCTAGGGAGTTGTTCTCTTTTGTCAACTTTATGATTAACTAAGAGGTCACAGGAGTAAGGAATGAATTCAAGTAAAATTTAATTTACTTCTAAATTGAGGTTAAAAAGCAAACGCAGCCTCTTTTGCCCATCACCATTTTTCAATATTCACCTATTTTTCTACAGGTATCTCAAATAAATCCTTCTTCATGATGAAATAATAAAGTATCATGTATGTCAAATTTTATTTATTCATCTGATAATGAACATCTGGGTGAATATTATTTAAAAATTGTGAATTCTGCTGCTCTAGGTATGGGTATGGGAGGAGAATCGAAGTCAAATGGAATTTTTATTTTTGTTTTTATCAATAATGTTGATACTGATGTGTCACCAATGTTTTAAGAGAACGTATTCCTGCCAGCAGTGGCTCCTTCTTCCCTACTTGCTCAGCAGCTTCTTTTTTTTCTTTTCGATGATAGATCTTTTGGCACACTTCTCAGGGGTGTCTTATTTTTTCCTAATAGATAAAGATGCAGAACATGTTTTCATTTACTTATTAGATATTTATATTTCTTCTTTAGAGGATTGTCTATTTCAGGTGTCTATTTTTAAAAATCAAGACTTTTGTGGTCTGTGTTTTTAAGCTTTTTATATATTTTTTTCTTATATTAGTGCTCTATCCAAGCTGGGAAATTGTTTTCTCATTTTGTCCTTTTCGCTTAGCTTGATTATTTCCTTTGCTCAGAAGGAACTTTTTAATTTAATACAGTCCTATTTGTCAGATTTTTGTACAATTTCTTATGCTATTGAGATTCTGCTCCAAAGTCGTTACGCTTACTCTGGATTTCAAGTGTTTTCTAGTATTTGTCTTCCAGCTGACTAAATGTTGCTGTTTTACATTTGATAGTTTTGATGTTGTTTTAATTTTTCAGCTTGTGCATTTTGCCATTTGACTAAGATCAGGTGGTTCAAGTTTCCTCCTGTAGTTTCTTCATCTGTTTTTGTTTTTTTTTATTCCATTGATCTACGTATCTTCCTGGTGGCAGTACCATATCAGTTTATAGCTTCCTATCCATACTTCCAATCTGGAATTATAAATCCTCCTTCTTCGATCATTTTGCTCAGCATTTCTTTAGCTTTTCTGGACCTATTCAGTTTTCTTATATGTTTTAAGACTGAGTTTTCTAGTTCTGTGAAGAAAGTTGTTGGTATGATGATAGGATTGTGAATCCTGTGTTGAACCTATACATCGATTTGGCAATATGATCAAACCAACAATTTTGTTACTTCAGGAGGAGGGAATATGTCTTTCAGTTGTCTAACTTCCTTTTCGATCTTTCTTGAAAGTACTATGCATTTCACCATTGATATTTTTCAGTTCTTTGCTCAGTTTGATTTCTAAGTATTTATTGAGTTTTAAAGATGTTTTGTTTGGGATCATATATATATATATGGGTGGTTTTCGTTATTTTATATATATATATATGTATATATATATATAAAATAACGAAAACCACCCAAATGTCTATTAACCGATGAATAAAGAAAATATGACATACATGATACTTTATTATTTTAGCATGAAGAAGGATTAATTTGAGATACCTGTAGAAAAATAGGTGAATATTGAAAAAAATATATATACAGGAATCTGTTCTGTTTTTCTGTGCTGGACTCTGGCATCAGATTAAGTCTAATATATTTGTTAAAGGACTTAAAGGTCATAACCTTAATTTTACAGTTACCCTATTTTTATCTGATGAATGTTTTACTAGCTTGAGAGTTTGGCTGGGCAATAGATCAGTTTTATTTGACCATAAGACTTGTGCTTGCCTTTCCACACATTCACTAAATGCTGCTTGTATTTTGGCAGGTTATTCACTTGTTAGTATTTTGCTGTGTCCTATCATATAAAAGTAAAATAAAAGGGCTTGCGATGAGAAATTGTCTTGATCAAATTCATAGGTATGTTATCAATATCTCCTTTTAATTGACCAGGAAAAGTTTTGATGCACTATGTGACATTCATGCTCTGTTTTAAGCCCTATTAGCAATTTTCTTATTCCTTCTGCACCGTAAGTGACCAGTATCTTCACTGTATTTTCTGGTTCATGTAATTAACCCGTACCAACAAACCTTATCATCTTTTATTGCGGTAGTTTATCCACTATCTCTCCATTAAATGGCTATCGCAGTATAATACATCACACCACAACTTTGAGCTCAAAACCATGTTTGATTATACCATTAACATGGATTGAATAACCTGATCTTTTAGTGTTAAATTTGTTATATTTTTAAGCTATTTGTCTATATTTCTGGGTATTGTTATTTGGAAGCTCTCACCCATCATTATTTAAAACATTTCTTTTGGTCTTTTTATTACTGCTCTTCTCATAAATGAAATATTTTGACCAAGTTTGTCTGTCTCTGAGAATCTAGTTCACCAATTATTTTCTTGTTTTTCCTGACTGATTTGTCTTGTATTTCTTTATGAGAAGAATATATTTGTTGAGGGAAAGAAAGCGCGTGTCTGAGGAGGGGAACCCGAGCGGTTTGTTCCCTTAGATGTCTCTGAGTTCATTTGCTCTTATAGTCCACATTTCATCAGCCTCATCTAACTGCATAATTGTTGGTAGTAATTTTTATGTATAAAAGGTCCTTTATATTATGCAAATTCAAACTGAATGCTAAAATTCTACTCTTTACCTCTCTTACACGCACTTCTGTAATTATATTTAAATATTATTTATAATTAAATGAGCTATTAAGTTCTATATCTCAATCATATATGCAAGTGATTTATGGATAACTGCTTTATCTCTGTTTCATATTATATTTTTATTGTATGCTGACCTTTATAGATTATCATTATAATTGATCTTAGGTTATATGATTTTAACACTTTTTAAAATTAGGTAGCTCAAACACCTGCTTATGCAGGTGCAGAGACCAGGGCTTGATCCCCGGCCTGCTGTACCAGACAGGGCACATTGAGGTGGCAACTGAGATGAGGTGTGGTGGCGAATGCCTGTAAAACCAGCGCTTGGGAGACTGAAAACAGGTGGGTCACTGCAGTCCAGTCTGTGTAGTGAGATCCTGTAGACCCTGTACTAACTACAAAAGAAAATAGATAAATAAAATTTAAAAAATCAGATAGCTCAACTGCACCTTTATCTAACAAGGCCATGGTTTAAATATTCATTAATGCATTTTTGTTCTTTCTCATTAGACACAGCATTAGCTTTTCAATATAGTAGTTCTGCTGTAAAATTTTATGCTGATGTATGCCATGTGCTTAGTAAAATATTTTAAGTGCTTCTGTGATGATGTTTCTGAGGACAGTAACTTTAGAATCCATAAAACAATTAAAGTACTGTGCTCCTCTCAATGTAGGTGAAGCTCATTCAGTCTCTAAAAGGCTGGATACAAAAACAAGCTGTTCCTTTTTTTATTCCAGTATTTAAGTTAGGTTGTAAGTCTGGAGCCTTTACAGTCAGAGCCAGACTGACTTACGCAGTTGGTTCTTCTGATTTTCCAGTCTTGGGACTTAAAAATTGCACCATCAATTCTCCTGAGTTTCCCATCTGCCCACCGAAGTCCTTTGGCATTTTGGCCCTCAAAATCATTTGTGTTGATTTGTTTCGCTTCTCTGGTGAACACAGATTAGTAAAATATTTTAGTCTGAGATGTGGCGATTTCAGAGTCTCAGTTGAAGACATATGATTCTCATCCAAGTTTCTTCAGTCTAGCAAAGTTTAAAGTTTAACTGTGTCTTTGTGCGATTTTTTTTTTTTTTTGGCTTGTTGTTTACTTCCATTTCTTGAAAGGTATCCATGTTTTATGTTTGTTAAAGGCAGGGGAAGAAAAATGCATTTCAGAGTGAGTATTGACCAAGTAAAGGTAGGAGGGAAAAGTTCCCTGTGCCACATGAGACTGGACTCTGCAAGAACAAAATATTGAAGAGTTCTGTGGAGTCTGTACTGTCTGTTCATCCCACTGTTAAGGCTCACAGCAGGACTAGGCAGGCTGATGCTAAGTTGCTTGAGTTTATAGAAGTTCACAAGCAGGGCTTTGGAATACTTCTACACATGTGTTCTGTAACTTAGTAATTAACAGGTCAGATCTACTTTTCAAGATATAGTGCCACATCCTATTCTTTTTCTTCATTTGCCCCTGAGAAACACTTTTTTGAGAGACACATTTTTATGGGGTACTGAGGGAGTGAAGGACTCTGTCTTCATAAAGCTACTTTCTGTTGAAATGGCCTGCAGGCTGTACCTACTGACGAGTATGTACTCTAATCTTGGGGCATTGGACCATTCCTGCTGGCTTGAAAGAAAGGTAAACCTGTCAGAAGATGGTGAGAAAAGGGTCTCAGTGGTTGCTGAGCTGCCTGTTTGATAGGAGAAAGCTTGATGAACTTCACCATTAGGTTGGGGTGCAGAGTTCCAAGTATACGGCCAGGATTCCATGTATGATGAAGAGGGATGATAGAGAAGTTGCTGATAGCCCGATACATATGCTTAGCAAGATAATTTGTGTTATGGATATCATTTTTAAAAAGGAGATTTAACACAGGTGCACATTTACTTCTCTGAGTCTGAAGCAGAATTGGAGTCTTAGTTTTTACAAAGAAACACTGTCTTCACAATTAAACAGTAGTTTATTTTATTTATTTATTTATATTTACTTTTTTTACTTCAGTCAATTCAAAGGCATCTGGCTCCATCCTAGCAAGGTGAATCTAGCTGTTACCCTCCCCCACCCTTACTGCAGTGGAAAGGCAAGGGTCTCTGTAAAGGAGCCATTTAATTGGCTTGAAGTAGTCTCCTTTTTCAAAGTTTTAATGAGTACTTGATCTCCAGTGTGGACATTCAGTATTTACCCTGGGGTAGGAGCTGGAAGGGCTTTGCTACCATTGACTTGGATAGGCTATCAATCTAGCTTCATAAAATATTGTGAGTCTCATGGGTGCTGGTCTATTACAATACCAGAAGATACAAAAGGCCTCCCCTATAACATCTCAAGTTAACATCTCATAGTTAATGCAGTTTGGGAAAATGCTTTGAACCCTAGTCAAGGGCTGTTGATAATAGTCAGAGCTCAGATTCCAAAAGTTCTTGGGAAACTTTTGCCAGTTTACTTTAGGGTCTGTTTGTGCCTCTCACCTTTTCTAGACCTCTGAGGACTCCATGTAAAATGGAGACGCTATTTTCTTCCTAAAGCTTTTGCCACTCCCTGAATGATAAGAGAGGTATACAAAGGCCCATTGTCATTCTGGAAGGAATGGGATACTCCAAACTGGGAGGTTATTTCTTTGAGGTACACCTCCGTTATTTTTCTGAATAGGTAAGGAAAGTCTCAATTGAGCTTATAAAGGTGTCACGGGGGATTAATATTTGTTTAAATCCCCCATATCATGACATATGGGTAAAGTTTATTTGCCATTTCTTCCCAGAATATGTTGCTCTCCTCCATATGGGTTCTAACAGAGGACCTGGTCTGAGCTTTCTGGGATTACTGGAAGCAAAATTTGGACACAATTTATAAAGTTGTGAGGTGGTTGCTGTTAATCATGGTCCTGTGAAAATGAGAGTGACCCTTTTTCATATAGGGCTTTCTTTCTTTTCTCCATCTTACTTTAACGGTTCCTCAGGAGTTGAGGATCAAGAGAGGCTTTTGAGGAGATATAAAGTTGTATTTCTGCCTCTATACCAGCCTTTTGATTTCCCTAAAAGGATTTTAAACATGTTTCTTCGGGGTCTTTTTCAATGAATGCAGTGACCTACTTAGGGTGATAAGTTGTCTCTCTGAGTTGTACAATTTCCTGTTTGTGTTTTAAGATTATGGCTTATTACTTAGCAAGCTTCCTTCTTTCTAGATTGCTGTATGTGCATATGGTACCTGAAAGGCGTATTGGGAGTCTGAGAGTTAGTTACTTTTTGTCTTTTTTTCCCTAATGTTATTACCCAGGGAAGAGTGATGAGCCCTATTTTGTAAGCAGAGTTTCCTTGGAGACGGTTTCCGTAACCTTTTATGAAGTGACAACTACATAACCTGCCTTTTGATATCTTTCTTGTATAAAGATACTTCAATCAGTGAACCACATCTCCTCACAGCCTTGGAGGGACAGATCACTGGGGCTTTGCCTGGATGCATAGGTCTGCAAGATCTCATCCTCAAGGTGGGTAATTTTTGAGTCGGTAGGCAGCAAAGAGACAGGATTAAAAATAGTGCAAGTATTTCTAGTAACCTAAGAGGTGCCTAAAGGTCTAGTCTGGCATAGTCCTGAAAGGTAAAACGTATTTTAGTCTAGTTTCTAATTGAGGGATTACTCAAAATTCTCCTAGTATGTCTGTTTCTGGCATGTCATAACAGAAGTGAAGAAGCCCTGAGTGGAACTCTCTTTGACCCCCTTTAGGTGAGAGTGTCCTAGATAGGCAAGTTGAAGCAAAAGCCAAAGAAATTACAATTGCTTATGCATGAATTCCAGCCTGTCCATCCAGAGCCTCTCTCAAGAGACTCTATTGTCAGGGAATTGCAGGTTCTTCCAGGACCCTTTAGTCTTCCTTTATCTCACTAGTGCCTGTCTGTCCTTAGAAAGCAGATTAGTTTGTGTATTTGTGGAAAGCTGCTATTCTTCTGGTATAAATGCAGCCATATTTTATTCTTTGCCTATTTGAGCTCTCTCACCTTTTAATAATTACTAGGTTTCTTAATGCACATTTTTATTCCCATGGTAAGAGCACTTGTCACATTAGACATCACTTTTAGCCCATTGTTCACATTATAACACCAGCTGGTACTGTTGAAGGGACAACAACCTTTCTGGGGTGATTTCCTTCATTTTCATAGCATATGGTTCATCTTCATATCCCCTAGCTTCTTCTAGGATTCTTTGTGGGAATGTTTGTTATTGGTTGTTTAGGTGCTACATAGAAAGTGGCTAAGATAAAATCGACATCTTGTCACAATAGGTCAAACAAGGGTGAAAGTTTGAAATGCATTTACAAGGCTATAAGAACTCTCTGCATGTTGGCTTACCCATTCATTATATTTTTAAATTTCTAGAGCTTAATGAGAAATCTGCACACCTGTAGATCCCACAGCTCCCAAGACCTCTTTCAGCTAAAGGAAGTATTGTGAGTTGGAGAAAGAAGTGGTGCTCTGGGTGTGTCCTCTGGGGACATGATGAAGAGCCTGAAGAGTGTTGAGTTCCTCAGAGGTTTTAGATTATGGTGAAGAATCTGAGTCACTTGATGGGAGAGAAACAGATTTATTTCTGAGGAGGAGGAGGTCAAGGACACCTCACAGTGTGATTGTCTTCATTAAACAGGTATAATCCATATCCCTCTTAGAAACAGGAGGACATCAAGGGTATGCCTTTCTTCTTCAGGCCCACTCTAAGCACTTTAGTTCCTGGGTTTTTATAGAGATAAAGGTCACAAAACTGAACATAAGGGGTTCCACTCCACTTTCTGTGCTTTATGAAGAACTGTTTTATGCAGACATAGTATCATAATTTAAATTGTCATTCTATACCCAGCTCTTCTATTCTTTACACACACCTTGTTGAAACCTCATTGTAATGGATACACTATTCTTTTTTCAAATTAGCAGGACCAACGTATTCCCACTGACAAAGTATGTGGCCTGATGGAGTGGTCGTTGGATTGTGTGGGGTAACTATCATGGTGTTTCCTGTGCTTTGCTTGCTTTCTCCTGGCTCCATTTGCCAAATATTTCACCCAATTTTATAGTGTTGGGCTCTCCTTCTAGAGGTGATTTCTGACCTTAACAGTGAAATGGTCAAGACCAGAAGAACTGGTAGTAGCGTTTTACAATAATTAAGCATACAGAAAGAGTGGTGGAAGCATACAGGAAGCATACAGAAAGAAAGAAAGAAAGAAAGAAAGAAAGAAAGAAAGAAAGAAAGAAAGAAAGAAAGAAAGAAAGAAAGAAAGAGAAAAGGCAAGTCTTTTGGATTAAAATAAGGAACACAAACTAATAAGCTAAATCTTTATGTTTTCTCAAAACTCATATAGTAAGCTGTATTCCTATTTAGAGATGAAGCCTTTGGAAAATAATACATTTACAAGAAATCAGAACATCTCTCTGATGGATGTAGGCATTCTATAAGAATAAGAAAGAAAATATTTCTAATTTCTCTCAGCCTTTTGAAGCATAAGAAAGTAGCTCTCTGAAAACATCTTAGTATTTTTTTCTTCCATCTTTAGAAGGATGAAAATAAATGTTTTCAATACCCAGTACTTCCTTAGGGTAATCTAATTGATTAAGACATAAAGTAATAGTATCCTTTCTCCACATTTCTAATCAAATTCTTATTAGAAGTTCTAATTAGTGCTCATTCAGACTAATAAAGAAAGAATAAGATATTTTTATTTCCAGATGACATCATTATTTATATACACTGCCCAAAAGTGACATAAAAGTTTCCTTAAAATGTCAAAAATGAAAAATTGTCAAAAACAATATTAACAATCAAGTGTTAATTTTTTTCACATGTATAGGAAATGGTTTAAGTGTGAAATTTATATTAACATTCATTTTCAGTTGCGCCCTGAAAAATTCACAAGATGGTTTGCGAGCATCTGGTACTACCATATAAGCAAAGAAATAATAAATAGAAGTGTATAATGATAGCACCACAAGTTTCCAGTGCAAACACATGATGTTCAAAATTGGGAAGATATGAACAAAACAAACAATGCATTGTTGAATTATAAGTCAGTTATGAATTGAACATTCATGAGCCAATACATATTAAATATTCATAGGCTAATACATATAAAAACCATTGCTTCAATTATGTCAGGCAGAGGGATATTTCATTGTCCTTCAAATATTGTAGGTGGGTGAATTCACCAAAATAGTCCAGTGTGTTCCAGTAGACCCCAATGTAGTGGGTTATCTATAGGACTGGCAATAAGTTGTTGACTTGAGCCTTTTACAGATCCACACATTAATCTGGCTTTGTATTTTATACCTAGTGTTCATACTTTTGGATGGTTAAGACCAAGATAAAGCAAGATCTATATAACAAGAAATGTAACTTTTGTTCCTGACAAGGTAGGTCAAATCCCAACCTGTTTTGAAATTGTCTCATTGATATTTCTTTCTCAATAAAATTAATTAAAACAAAAAATGTATCTCAGGAAGAACAAATTCAAACAAACAATTAAAAACTTTTTTACTCTATTTTTTAAAAGTTAATTTTTTTTTCTTTATTTTATTATCCACCACACCAGTCTCAATCACACCTGGTAGCAGCCTGCACAGCAGACCCAGGGATTGAACCCAGGTCCTTGTGCCTGCCTGTAGGCCCTTTAATCCGCTGACTTCTTTGGCTGGCCATTTACATTATATTTTTTAAAGAGAGTACAAATTAAACTTAAAAGAGAAAAAAATTAGGAGTGATACAGATTTTTAACCTAACAAAGTAATATGAGTTTCCCAGTATTTGTTTTAGTACATACTGATGTCTTCCAACCAGTCATTCATAATACCAGATATATGTATGTCAAATTGGAAGAAGAAAGAAAAAAAGGAAGAAGTGTGTAAGAAATTAAGAGAAAAAGTAGAAATGTAAAGACATGAACCAACACTATCCATTTATTTAATGCAAGCTACACAAAGTGACTATCTCGGCCCAGCCCGCCCTACAGGCTGCACACACTCTCTGATTGGGCCTGGTGGGGAGGTGGCAGTGGAGGTCACCTCAGTGGCAGGGCAGGCAGCATGGCAGCCTCCTTGAGGCTGGCGAGTAGCCTCTGCCTCTGCTACTGGAGCAGCCAGCCTTGCAGCAGTTGCTTCTGGGTCAATGGCTTCTAAGACTCCAACTGGATTCTTTGGACTGAGTAACATGGGAAATCCAATGGCAAAATAATTTAATGAAACACAGTATCCCCTCATTATTTGTGATGTGTTCCCTAATTCTTGCAAAGTGTCTCAAGATACAGGCAAACTGGCAGCGTCTTCCCCATCAGATGTGGCTGAAAAGGCTGACAGAATTATTACAATGCTGCCCACCAGTATCAATGCAATGGAAGTTTATTCTAGAGCAAATGCAATTCTAAAAAAAGTGAAGAAAGGCTCATTATTAATAGATTCCAGTATCATTGATCTTGCAGTATTGAAAGAATTGGCCAAAGAGGTTGAGAAATGGGAGCAGTTTTCATGGCTGTCCCTGTTTCTGGTGGTATAGGAGCTGCTCGATCTGGGAACCTTAAGTTCATGGCAGGAGGAGTTGAAGCTGAATTTGTTGCTGCCACAGAGTTGCTGGGGTGTACGGGCTCTAACGTTGTGTACTGTGCAACTTTTGATGCTAGGCAAGCTGCCAAGATCTGCAACAACGTGTTATCTGTTAGTATGACTGGAACTGCTCAAACTATGAATCTCGGAATCAGGTTAGGGCTTGACCTGAAACTATTGACTAAAATCCTGAATATGAGTTCAGGACACTGTTGGTCAAGTGACATTTGTAATTCTGTACCAGGGGTGATGCATGGTGTGTCCTCAGCTAATAATTGTCAGGGTGGATTTGGAATGACACTCATGGCGAAGGAACTGGGATTGGCGCAGGACTCTGCCACCAGCACGAAGAGCGCAAATCTTCTGGGCAGTCTGGCCTGTGAGCTCTTCAGGATGATGTGTGCAAAGGGCTACTCGAAGAAGGACTTCTCAGCTGTGTCCCAGTTACTATGAGAGGAGGAGAACTTCTGAACATGCCCGAGGCGCGTGTCCCAGGCACGTGCCCGAGGCACGGACACTGTTGGAACACTCTCTCCCCTGGAGCTTCCTTCTAGCTGACTAGAAGACGTAAATGGGTTTAATTAAGGTCATCTGTCTGCTTTTGATTGTCTCTGTTACAGTAATCCCTACGATTTGTCACCCATTTTTAACTGTTTATTCTTTTTTGTCTGTTAAGCAAACATCTGGAAAAAAAAATGTTTTTTCTTCAGGCCATTGAGGGTTTTTGCTAACTAAATTGACCTTTTTAAAAAGTGTGATCCCTGAGTATCTTCAAATACATTATTCATTCCACTTTATAAATAAATCCAAATATTTTGTTAACGACATGAAATTCATCTGAAAGGAAAGAAAGCAGTGCAAGGAGAATTTGAGAAAAGGAGTGTGGTGAATTATTACCTATAATCCTTGGGTTGCTGTTAACCAAATGCTGGTATTCTTGCATTTCTAAGGTAACTGGTTTATTTTTCAGGAAATTGATAAAGTAAGAAAATTTGCTCCTGCATGTTTTATATTGGAGTCTGTTACACTACCTAAGTGGAACCCTCTTGTTATAATTCCCAGTACTCAAGATTCTTTCTATATTTTTTGCTTCCTTGTACATTCTTACTACATATTTTTTGACTTCAAAAGAGTGACATCGTAAGACTGTTTCAGAGCCAATAGTGATATTTGCTTTAGATAAGTATAACATTATTCTAAAGATAGCCACATTATTTTTAATTGAAATAAATTTCTATGCTGATAAACAGTGATTGTCATGAATATTTAGTATATAAAAAGGGCAAATCAGTCTGTAATGGTGAAAATAAGAAACGTTATATTAGTAAGGTTCTCAAGAATAAAATTATTATTAGTATAATGTAATGAGAATGGTATTTTGCCTCTTTAGTTTTCCTGTTCTTCTTACTAAAAATTCAAAACCCTATTTTAATTGTGTAAATGCAGGTAAAACTAATTCCAGTTGAGTAACACCATAAAAGAGATTTAAAAAAAGAGAAATAACTTGAGAAGCAAGTTTCAAACTGTCAAGATTGTAGGATATTTAAGTAAATAAAAACTGAGAAATTATCAACATCTAGGGTCTTCTAAAAATATACATAAATTAAATATAATGTAATATAATGAAAATACTGATTAGCATCTGGAATGAGAATAAATAAACTAAGTGAAATTAAGATAATATAAATAAAGTAGGGATACAAATCCATAATAATGTAAAATATTAGTTGATTAAGTATCATAAATATATTATGATCATGTAAGATGTGAAATAGGTGAAAATATACATAAGTTGCTTGAGAATTCTGTATTGCTTTGAAATTTTTTACAATTCTAGAATTGGCCTAAAAACTATTTTTTGCTTTGCTGTCTGTCAAATGCTTCAACATAATCAATTATAGATAAGATGGAAAGATAACGGGCAGGTATAATTACCATCCATATTTGTTGCTTTCAGCTACTTATCATATCATAAAACATATTCATCTGAAAATAGTCATATGCACTTTCTCCATATTATAAACCACAACTAATCTATTTAGGTGTTATGATATCTATAATATTTATTTTTAAATTACTTGTGGAAATATAGATTTTTATACATTATATCTTCTTCCAAAAACATATAATTTCCCTATAAGTGCTCATCAATGTGTAACATAGAACTATAAACAATTATCTTCTAATTTCATTTTTGCATCTGCATTACCTTTCGACTCTTTATTCCATTCTAGTGAAACATATATAACGCAAAGTGGAATGTGTAAACTAGACAGTTATCTTTACAGCAACAAAGTGTAAATGGAACCATCTGTACGAAAAGACATGCATTCTAAATTGGTTCCAGAATTTCTATGAGGAGCCAACAACTTTTTCAAGAGGAAGCCAATACTTTTATCTTTTAGGTGAGTATTTGATACTTTCACAGAGGATTATTGTAATGATCATAGGTAACATGTCACCAGGTTCTTCTGTTGTAAAACTTGTAACAAAGAAGTGTTTGTCAAACTCTTTGAAGGGAACTCTGGTTGCTTATGCAGGGTTAGTTATGCTGGGAGTCCAACAGACAGAGGTCCACTTAATAAAGTCTTTGCACTATTTGAAATGATAGCCTACTGATATTTTCTGACTTATCCATTAAAAAGAAGTGTAGTTCTCCTGGTTGGACCCATAGTTTAAACAGTGAATAGCATCTTACACAGATTTTTTTAAACCAGTGTTTAATTAACATGCTCGTTTACTAGTTGTAAACTATATTCTATATTATGATTTGATAAGAACTTTCGTCATGTTGAATATTTTAATAATGATTCATTTTTAAAACTCTTAGAAAATAGAATAAGTATTCTAAACTTTTCTGTTTTACCTAATAAATACTCATTATAACAATTACCTTTCTTATTCCTACAGAATTTCATCAATTTAAATCCACAGGTGTGAGATCTTTTTTACAAACATTCACTCATTGTTTCCTAGGAAACACCCTAGTCAAGAGCTGAAGAATGGTCACCCACTTTCTTTGCCGCTGTTATTTGATCCTGTACTAATCCATGTAATTCATAATTCTTTTCTTACTGCCCATATTCAGCTGAGGCTTTAAAGCTGCTTTAGAATCTAACTTTCTTTTTAACATATATGGACATTCAAGTGGTAAAATTTGTGCTAACACAATTAATAATGAAATTCTAATTTTCTTATAGCAGAAATTAAAAATACTGTCACATATCTTTGAATTTTCAAGAAGGGTGATAAAAATTGTATCTGGAAAGGTAGGCATAGAAAGTTGTTTTTTGAATAGTACAACATATTATTGATTTCATATGAAAGAATGTGTTAAAAAAAACGTAATGGAAAGAACATTGTGCTTAAAGATCACAAATAATTTCTGAAATTATTTATTAAGTATATGTGACTGCTTATAGCCATTTATAGCTTTCAGTGTTTAGTGAAATGAAATCATTGCCACAATATTATTTTAAAATGTTTTGCATAGTCTCTTATTTACAAATATTCTTAAATATCTTAGATAATCAATTTAGGCACAAAAAATTGTAAATATTCCTATAATAAATGTGATTAAAAACTTATTCTCTACAATTTAAATTCCTTTAGAGTTCTTATCAAACTTATTTCAGAGTATATACTTGTGCAGATTGCTCAACGATGTGAAAAATTGGTAAAGACATTGTGGTTTCTTGCAATTTGCAACATACTAGATATAGAAAGTTATGACCTCTGAGTAAATAACAGTCTGATGAAGAGAAAGTTGTGCTGTTTTGACTTAGACAATGAATAACGATGTCCATACTCCTAAAATTGTTATATGGTTTCAAAGCAATCATGATCAAAATACCATCAGCATACCTCACAGATCTAAAGCAAGCATTCCTAAAATTCATCTGAAAGCAGAAGAGACCTAACATCCTGGTAACAAAGTAAAGGCAGGAGACAATATACTCCCTGACTTAAAATTATACTACAAAAACAGCATGGTATTGGCAAAAACCCACACCTGAGGATAAGTGGAATATATTAGGTGATACAGGCAAACTTCAAACACATTCAGCCACCTTATCTTTGAAAAGGGAGTCAAAAATGTTCCCTGAGAAAAAAAATAGGCAATGAATGGTGCTGGTAAAACAGGCTTTCCATATGCTGAAAATTAAAATTAGACCCATGTCTATCACCATGCAGTAAACTAAAGTCAAAATGGATTAAAGATTTAAATATTAAAACTGAAACACTGGATTTACTAGAGTATAAAGCCATATTTAGATGGCTGCATAATTTGTCATACATAAATTTTGAAAACAACCTAAATACCCATCTACTGATTAACAGATAAAAAAGACATGGTATTTTTACATAATGGAATACTACTCAGCTATAGAAAAAAATGAACTTTTAGGCTTTTATAGGTAAACGGCTGCAACTAGACACCAAAGTGAGTGAAACAGACCTGCATGTGTAAAGTTTGTGTTGTCTCCTTGGTGTAAGAATCTGAGAGAGTAAATTCTGAAAGGTACAACAGAAACTGTAAAAGGGAAAGAATGTTCAAAGAAAGAACAACTGGGAGGAACAACTGAGGTAAAGAAAAGGACAAAAGAAAAAAGGAAGGAAGGGAAAAGATACACGTATCTTGGTTACTTTTTACTCATTGCTGGGACAAATACTCAACACTCAAAATTATAGAAGGAAAGGTTTATTTAGCTCACAGTTTGTTCAAGTTTCAGTGCGTATTCAGCTAGCTCCAAGGCAAATAGCAGCCCTTCATGGCTGCAGAAAACAATGAAGAGCAGGGGAGCAGCCGCGGAGTGTCCCCCAGTACTCTGTCTTCCTTCTGCGCCATGGGAACTGGCATGACGTGGAGCGGCTGCGAAGATCCAGCTTCTCCGAAGCGGCACAGCTGCCACAGCGCGGTGAAGACCCGGACTTCTCCAGGAAGCGGGGCGTGCGAGCCAGAGGGTTCCTCAGCTCTTTTACACATCCTTCTGTGCCAAGTCACTCTGGGGCACGTCCTTCCCGCCCTAGCGCGGACCCTCCCTGACCTATGGAGCAGGGGTGCCCATGGCCGGGGTTTGGAGCAACAAGCCAGTCCAACCAAATTGATGCAGTGTCTGGCCACTCTAATAAAACAGGCTGGCTTGGATAACAGCACTGCTGGCTTCTGTTGCCCTATTGAAAGGAGCAGTTAATGCCCCCCTTTTCCTTTTTAATTTCTTATCTTTTTCTCACCAATGAATGTATCTGCTTATATCTGGTAATCTCAACAACTACTTTGAAGTCCACATGATGAAATATAATAACCATTTTAAATTCCTCATGTTTTTAATGAAATTCTGCATCATTCATATTTTTAAACTTATTTTTATTCTCTTTAAAAATAAGAAAATAATTGACTATATGCTACCCAGAAATAATCTTCTTAATTTGTCTTAAAACTGGTAAACTGAATAATTGTTAACTTTTTATTAGTTCTTTGGTTGGGAAAAAAAGAAAAATCATTACATCACTTAAAACTACAAACTGTGTTACTTGAAATTAATGCCCAACATTATCATTTATGTAAAGCATATATTTTTGCAATTCATCTTTTGGATGTAGTATATTCTATATATATTCTACCCGTAGAATGTTTTTATTATACTGATTGCTAAATATTTAAGAAAGTAATATTATTTTTTGTTTTAATTTTTCTTGCTACATAGAAACATTGTTAACAAATTTAAATGTAATAATATTATGGTAGGAAAAACATGGTATTACATTGTAAAATATCGAATATATGTTATATATTTTCCAACTCTTATTTTTTATTTTATTTATTATTATTATTATTATTATTATTTTGGTGGTACTGGGGATTAAACTCAGCACCTTGCAATTGCCAGGCAAGCTCTTATTCTACTAAGCTATTTCTCTAGTTCTCAAACTCTTTTGTGTAAATAATTATTTATTAAAGTTTGATTTAAAGATAATAATTTTGATCCTACCTTTAGGAGAACATTCCATTTTGCCATGTAAATTCTAAAATAAAATCTTTCAGTAAAGAAATACTGTTAAAGCATATAGAAAAAAATCTTCCTATTCAGCATTTATTGAATGATACAGTTTACTAAATTTCTCTTTACCTCTTACTTGCAGAACATTCCAATCAACTTGGACTTTTTAGTTAATGCCTATAAAAGTATTAGAACAGTGTTTCTAAAAGTGAATTAACTTTAGAATAGGAATCATTTCAGTAAAGAATTAACTGATGATTTCCAAATAACAATTTAACTTTAATTTTTAACATATTTAACTTATAATTTAAAAGTAAATATTTGTCTTAGTTACTGTTTTCCCGTTACTGGATCAAATAGCCAACACCCATTATTAATGAAGGAGAAGTTTCTTTAGCTCACAGTTACTGGAGATTTCAGTCCATACACAGATGGTTCCAAGACAGAGCGGCACATGGCAACGGCAAAGAGCAGGAGTATATGGGAGGAGTGGCAGTCTGTCTCCCTGAAGTTGTATTCAGGCTGGCCTCCCCAGACTGGTAGGGTGCTCACACCCATAACCCAGCAGCCTTTACGCACATGACCCCAGCGGCACTCACGTTCCTAATGCCGAATGATCATGAGTTACTCACACCTCTAGAAGTCTGCCTCGTACCTGCATGAGGCATTTGGGGGACAAATGCACGCAAGCCATAACAATATTAAATAATATATATGAATATGAATCAACTAAACATAATAAAGACCATTTAAAGGAATTTTATTTACTTTGAAGTCTAATTTTATTTATTTATTTTTTACATATTTGGTACAGGGTCTCACAACAAAGCTCAGCTCAGTGATCCTCCTGTTTTTAGCCTTCCCAGGGCTGGGATCACAGGTGTGTGCCCAGGCCCTTGTGCTTGCCTAGGCAGGCACGTACACTACTGAGCTATCTTCATGGCCCTTACTTTTCATTTCAACATTTCTATCTTGAAAAAATTTTAAATTCACAGAATAGTTACAAATATAGTGCAGTCTATTACACATACATATATGTAATAAATAAGTATCTTACATTAGGTCTCTATTCTTAAATATCTTGCATATTTTTCAAGATGTTTACAGTTATAAAATATTTTTCAAAACTAATATGCATATTGGTAGAATAGCAATAAACCATGTTATTATCATTTTATTAGATTGTCCATTAATATGTGTTTCTGAGTAGAAATCTAATTCTGAATATCACCTTATAATGTCTCCTCCCATGAGCAATAATCAATCTTTCTAGAACATGACATGTATGTTCAGAAGTTAGTGTTACTATGTAAAAGGGCCTTCAGTGCTGGTTTGTCTGATTCTATACTATGGCTACCAGAGCACTATGGATTGAGGGTACGTCAAGTCTGTAATGTGGTTTTGCCTACACATAATGTGAGCAGATGACTGAGTTCAACAAAACTTATTACCAGAGAGATCAACTTCTGCTCCCTTAGTTAAGGTGGCATTACCACAACTTCTTCCAGGGAAAGTTATATTCCTTCCCTTTCTCTTTTAAGAGTTTGTCACACATCTGAAATTAATTATTTTAATTGCTTCTAAATTTATTTATTTATCTATCTATTTATTTGGTACAGGGTTGCCCTATGCAGCTCGTACTCATAGTGAGCTTCCTGTTTCAGCCTCCGTAGCACTGGGATTACAGGCGTGCACCACCACACCTGGTTTCAGTCGCCCACACAGTGCACTGGGGCTGGTGTGGCATTCGGTACCAGGGATTGAACCTGGGCACTTGCTCTTGCCAGGCAGGCACTTAGGTAGCTGAGCTATCTCCTTGTCCCCTGTAATCAATTTAGATGAATTTTTCATCATCATATTCATTTATACGTTTCATTAAAATTATTTTCCTATGGTGAATTGTACTCAGTGTGATGTCTGCCTCTAAATATATCAAAACAAAATATAAAGCTAGGTTTCTATCACTGAGGTGATTATTATGTATAAAATGAATTTGATTATTATGTATTTACTATAAAATGGCCTACATGATAAACTTCTTTTACATTGGATAACTTATGTATCATCTTTCCATTACTGGGGCAAAGCACTGGAAAAATCAAACTTAAAGGAGAAAAAGTTGGTTTTGGTTCATCTAAGAGATCCATTCTCTAGTCTGTTGGCTCCATTTCTCCAGTCTATTGTATGACTGACATCAGGGGGAAAAATGTGGCAAAGAGAAGCAGCTGCCTGACCCTGGCAGCCAGGGAACAGAGAGCGTGAAGGCTTGCAGTGGCCAGCTCCTCCTGGTCTTGCTCCACCTGGACTCTCACCCTATGATTATGTGATGCCAGCCACACTCAGGGCAGACCTCACCCCTCAGTTTGTTGTCCCACATGTCAATTAGAAATACCTTTCAGACACACAGATTAGTATGCTTCATTCAATTCATAGGTGTTTTTAATTAAACAGAGTCAACTGTCAAGATTAACTATCACAGCTGAGAAGAGCACATTTTGTTTGATTTTACACATTTATAAAATTCATCTGCAAAATGCGGATCATTAAGTTATCAGTCTAAGTGTTTAAGTACAGACTCAATTTCTCTGTCAGAGTTCTCTTATACATGTCATGTATTATCTCCTTAGAAAAACACATGGAATAAAATATAAAAAAAAGTTTTACAGGAAACTTTTCACTAAACATGATACTGTTGAATTACACATTTCTGCTTTGGAAATTTTCTAGAGTTTTATAACTGAATACTTCAAAATAGTTTCAAAACAGCTCAATACTTTTTACTGAGTTTGTAACTTTGACTTATGCCTTCCATGTCCAAAGTATTATTTCCTTCTCTTTGAAGTCCCATATCTTTATCATGTACTGTCTTTATATTGCTCTTTTATCATCTGTCAAAGAATGATGACTTTTTAACCCATAGTCCAGTCTACAGGAAGGGGATATACTATGATTTGGATAAAATTATCCCACAAAAGTCTCACATGTTCCAAAGTTCATTTTCAAAGTTGATTGGGACATGAGGTCACATGCATCAGAGAATTAATCCACAGCTAAATAGGCCATTGGAAGTCTGGACCTCGGAAAAGGACAGTCAGAGGATATGACCAGAATGGTCCATGTCCCAGCCTGATCCTCATGCTTCTCTCAGCTTCCTGGCCCTATGATATGAACAGATTATTTCAGTTACGGGTGACTCACTGCCATGCCGTTCTGCCTTGGAGCGAGTCCACTATGGACTAACACTATGAACTGAAATACACCTCCTCCTTAAATTGTGGGGGGTTACATATTTTATCTTAGTGAAAATAAAGTGAAAAAAGTAGATGTTAGTGTCAGAAAGGTGTAACCACTGCTGTGAATATACCTGGGCATGTGATTCAAAAATTTTGTAACCCATTTGTAGGAGGAATTGGAAAGCCTTGGTAGAACCTCAAGAGAAGAATTGGGATGCTTTCAGGTAATGTTGTTGGAATATTCTGGTCTGAGTACAGAAAACTAATGCAGATAGAAATACAAATGCTAATCAAAGACGCTGTGACAGTTGGACTCTAGGCCATGTGTATTATACTCCTACCAAAATTTTGTTTACCCTTCCCCATTGCTCTTACTGAAATTTAGAGCAGAAAACTAATTTGGGGAAAATATTGGAAAAAAATTCAAGGCCTCCTGATATTCAGGCTGAAGAGTGACTATTACTGGCATCTTTTACCAGACTTGTACTGAGAATCTAGAGCAAATATTAGAGCCAAAAGATGTGTTTCCAGTTTAAGAAAAAAACAAAACATTACTGGTTCTGGAGATAGCTTGGTGGTCTGAGCGCCTTCCTACACAGAGCAGGCCACAGAAACTGGGCATGGTGGTGCATGTTGGTAATCCCAGTGCAGGGAGTCTGAGACAGGACGATAAATCAGAGTCTAAGCTTCATAATAAGACCATGTACCAAATAAATAAATGAGAGTTTTTCTTAAGGTACTGCCTGTCATGTTGGGGCAAAAAAGTGATTATTGCTTTATTTGTTTTTTTTTATTTTTTTAATTTATTTTTTATTTTATTGAAGTACAAATATCAACCAGACAGTTTTAAAACGCCTTAACAAGACAGATTTGATAAATTAATACAATGCAACTGTTTTCATAATGTTTTGGTATTGTACAAGGTGCATACATGATATTATAATTACAGACATTATTATAGCAGATGTCTCTTATCAGTAAATTGAGTGTAGCTGTTTACTTATCTTATGTTTTATACCTGAATTATATCAAAAATTAAATAATTATTTTCCTAGTGGATGACCATAGTACTACAAGCCGACATAATATACTGTCCAACCACCAATTAATGCAAATCTTGCCTCTCATAGTATTATGTAGAAGCACAACATTATCTATCCCAACTGTACTGTCTATACACACACATCCTGATTTTTTCTTTCTATACCCCTTCCTTTGTCTACACTTGTCAAAGATGGGCACTCCATTGTCATTCAACTAACTTAGGTGCTTGAACTCGACAACACAATCCAACACAGTCCAGCATTCCACAACAATAGTGAGTTATTCAAAGAAGTTGTTGACCATAGCCATTTACAGCTCAGCTTAATATTATGGCCCCGCGATGTATACTTCATTTTTATACTTTTCTGCTGGATGGTTAAGACCTAGATAGAGCAAGACTTATACACCAACACATGTACTTTATGTTTCTTATGTGGTCAGTGAAGTCCCCTCAGGGACTTATCTTATAGTCCTGTACCTTATTCTGTAGATCCTTTGTCTGTGTCATCCATGTGGATGAGTCACGGCCAGTGCTTGACCAGTTTGTTCTCTGTTTTGAGTCTGAGAGAAAGTTTTCTCTCCATGTGACTCTCCTCAGGCACACTATAGAATTTCAGTCTCTTTCCTCTGTGGCTCCATAATCTCCTTGTTCAGAAAATTTGGAGTTTCATGATGTTGCAATACAAGTTCTCCTATGTCCTGAGCATTCGCTGACCTTGAAAGGCTAGAGCCAAAATGTAGGCTGGCCTTGTGGCTCTTCTATTTCTCCAACTCTGACTTGTGAACTTAGGTTGCTAACCATCCAGAAGAAAAGCTGATTAGTATCCTGCAGCATATGCCATTCACTTTGTCTTATCTGACTCAATTGATTTTTGTTGATATAAGTTTCCTTTTGTATTTCTGCTTTTCACTTGTTATACTAGGGAGACTATACAATATTTACACATGTGTGTCTGGTTTATTTCACTTATGAGTATATCTTCAAGTGGCATCCACTTCACTATAAATGCTTCAAACTTATCATTCTTAACAGCTGAGTAATACTCCATTATATAGAAATACCACATCTTTTCAAACCATTCCTCATGTGATGGACATATTGGTTGTTTCCAAGATTTTGCTATCACAGATCGTGCTGCTATAAACATAGGTACACATATATCACTATGATACAACGTTTTCAGATTCTTTGGGAAAATTCCCAGTAGGGGGATAGCCGGCTTGAATGGGATTTCTAGTCCTACTGTTTTGAGGATTCTCCACACTGACCTCCACAATGGTTGTACCAGTCTACATTCCCACCAGCAGTGGAAAAGTGTTCCCTTTTCTCCACAACCACTCCAACATCTGTTGTTGGTTGATTTCCTTATGATAGTCATTCATTCTGGAGTGAGATGGTATCTCAGTGTTGCATTTCATGAATGGCTAGTGATGTGGAGCATTTTTTCATATAGTTATTTTCTTCTTTAATTTCATCCTCTGAGAAGTGTGTATTCATCTCAGATGCCCATTTCTGAATTGGGTCTTTAAATCTGAGGGCCCTGTTATATCTTAGTTCTTTATATATTCTAGACAGCAGACCTCTGTCTGAATGCTTATTAGTTAGAAATTTTCAAAGTTTTTGGGTTGTCTTTTCACTCCATTGACAATTTCTTTTGTCATGCAGAAGCTCCTTAAGAAGACTTGATCCCAGTTGTTGATTCTTTCAAGTGCTTTCCGTGCAAATATATGTTTGTTCATGAACTCTTTACCTACCCCGATGTCTTCAAAAGTTCTTCCTATTTTGCCTTCCAGGTGATTGAGTGTTTCTGTTTTAATGTTTAGATCTTTAATCTATTTTGACTTTAACTTAGTGCATGGTGTTAAAGCTGGGTCAAGTTTTAGTTTTCGGCATGTAGAAAGCCATGTTTTCCAGCACCATTTGTTAAAGAGGCTATCTTTCTCCCAGTGAGCTTGTGTAGCCCCTTTGTCGAAGATCAGATGGCTGATTGTTTTCGTAGATGCCTCTGCATCTTCTAATCTATTCCAGTGATGCTCAGGTCTATTTTGTTGTCAATACCATGTTGATTTTATCACAGTGGCTTTGTAGTATAATTTCAAATCAGGAATTGTGATGCCTCCTGCCTTGTCTTGATTGGCCAAGATTGCCTTTGCCATTCTAGGTTGTTTGTGATTCCAAATAAATTTTAGGAGTGATTTCTCTATGTCTGGGAGGTATTTTGGTGGCAGTTTGATAGGGATTGCATTAAATCTGTAGAGCAATTTTGGGAGTATGGCCATCTTCACGATGTTGGTTCTTCCTATCCAGGATCATGGAATATTTTTCCATTTTCTGAAATCCTCTATAATCTCTTTTCTTAGGGTGTTGTAATTTTTTGTGAAAAGATCCTTGACTTCCTTCGTTAAGTGAATCCCAAGGTATTTCATTTTCCTCAGTGCTATTGTAAAAGGTATTGTTTCTATTGTTTCCTTTCAGTGTGCTTGTTATCTGTGTAGAGGATTGCTATTGACTTTTGAGTACTGATTTTGTGTCCTGCTATGCTACTGAATTTCCCTATCAGTTGTAGTAGTTTCTTGGTGGAATTATTGGGGTCTTCCAAGTAAAGTATCATGTCATCTGCAAATAGTGATAATTTAACTTCTTTTTTACCTATTCTTATTCACTTTATTTCTCCCTCTTTTCTAATGGCTGTTGCTAAGGATTCCAAGACTGTATTGAATAGGAGGGGTGATAGAAGTCATCCTTGTCTTGTACCTGATTTAAGAGTAAAATATTTCAGTTTGTCTCCATTTAGGATTATATGAGCTTTTGGGTTGTCATAGATGGCTTTTATCAAGTTAAGATAGAGTCCATCTATTTCAATTTTCTGTAGGACCTTGAACATGAATGAGTGTTGGACTATGTCAAAGGCTTTCTCTGCATCAATTGAGATGATCATGTGGTTTTTAGATTTCAGTCTATTAGTATAGTGTATTACATTCATAGATTTTCAAATATTGAACCATCCTTGCATCCCTGGATGAATCCTACCTGGTCATGGTGTATGATCTTCTTGATGATTAGCTGTATTCTATTTGCCAGGGATTATTTCTTTAAAGATTTGCATTGAAAGAAATCAAGCACTCTGCATTAAAACAATGAGAAAGATGGCTTGATGGAACTTCAGCAATCAACAAGACTGTTCTCCTCACTGGCAGAGTTAGGAAAAGGCAAAGAAATAACATTGAAAGCCTTTTCTTTGAGAAGAAAGCCCTGCATAGCCAGCTCGGCGTGCTATACAGAGGGAATCCGTGCCCATATTTTGTGTCATAGCCATTTAGGCTCTCCACGCTCCCTACAACCATGATGCAAGGGAACCTTGGTACTGCTTGAGTTGATGGTGAAGTCTAACACCAACCATTTTGTGCTGATTTTATATTCATAAAGCTTGTATGAGTTATATTTTGTGGAAGTGCCAACTCAAATTTTAGAAGAACACCCAGGAGGCCAGCCTTGTATTCCTGAGACAGTATTCTAGAATCTGTGAGGGTGAATTCAAAAGTGCAGTGGGGAGACCTTTTGAATTGGTAAATACCACACCTGGATTGTCTTTGAGGAAAACTGCAGGCAGTGAACAAAACCAGCTCAAGAGAAAGACCATAAGGACCACAAGTTGCAACAGCATAGGATGGGGAAGCCCAACCCCACTGAAGTTCAAATCTCAATACAGACATGGAATGATAGTAATTTTAGCTATGTTATCTTAGGGAAGGGCCTACAGGGTGTTCAGAGTCTGACTACTAGATGTCTCACTACTAGATCCTACTTGTAGTGATCGACCTATTT
Organism: Ctenomys sociabilis; assembly: GCA_004027165.1. Classification (NCBI taxonomy): domain Eukaryota; kingdom Metazoa; phylum Chordata; class Mammalia; order Rodentia; family Ctenomyidae; genus Ctenomys; species Ctenomys sociabilis. The sequence continues at coordinate 119,905 of PVKA01000580.1, read as the reverse complement.
ACAGCCTCCTAAGAGCTGGGATTACAGGTGCTTGCCACCATGCCCAGTCTCAATTGCCTTCTCAGCATGCCCCGGGGAGTGGAGCAGACACAGCAGGACTGGGGTTTGAAACTCAGTTCCCTGTTCCTGCTTTCGGGCACTTTAATCTGCTGAGCTATTTGGCCTGTCCAGTTTCATTTCTTTCTAATCCATTATTTCTCCATTTTGCTGTGGAAATCGTTACCTGGTGGAATTATCATTTAGAAGAACTTATCTTTCATTTTGAATTTTAAAGAGGTTAACTACTAAATGTTTCCCTTGAGTCTGCGGATTTCTCAGGTGAGACTTTTCAGCAATGTTGGAACTAGTAAACTTTTGTTGACTTTTGAAGATGGCCCAACATAATTTAAATAAAGAGACATGAGGGTTTTCTGGGAAACAGTTGGGATGTTATGGTTTAGACACATAAATGTCTCCCCAAACATTATATATTTGTAATAAAGGTGGACCATTTATGCGTGATTACATTATTCAGGATCTCCCTGAATTATTGCACTGACAAGTTCATGGATGATGCTCTGTCAAGTGGTAAGCCTTGTCAGAAGAAGCGGATCATGAGGAGGACAACCTACAATGATGTATGTCTATCCTCTATTCTATTTTTCTCTTTCTGTTTTCTTGCCAACACAGTGTGATGAACTGTACTTTACTATGTCCTTTGGCCATGCCATCCTGCCTTGGGTTCAGTCAGTGGTGAACTAAAGCATGAGCAAAAATGAATCTTTCTTGATTTAAGTTGTGTGTGTCAGATATTTTGGTTCTAGTGATAAGTAAATGACTAAAAGGGCCCAGGACATAGCTCAGTAGAATAAATACCTGCCTCGCAAGTACAAGGTCCTGAGTTTAATCCCCAGTAGTGAAAACAAAAACAAATCACCCACAAGTAAATGACTAACACAGGGTGCCAGCAATCTTCTTTTTGAAAAGTGCATTTCCAGAGAATTATTTGGTCATATGGTCACACTATCTTATAAAAAGAACACAGGAAAGTTGTCTCTGAATATAGATCCATATTCTCAATACAATCACATTTTCTGGATCATTGTATTTCAATTATCTTCCACTTTTTAAATTTTTGCTCTCAACTTTATAATTTATTTATTTATTTATTTATTTATTTATTTATTTATTTAGCGGAACCACGGATTGTCTTGTGCCCTTGTGCTTACCAGACAAGCGCTTATTGTACTGAGCTATCTTCCCAGCCCAACTTTATTTATATATTAATTTTGTTTTCCTATCTCTTCAATTGAAATGCGTACTTTGTGTTTTGTTTTCTATTCCCTCTTTTATGTTACTAAGTATCTGTACTATGTGCAGCACAGAAATGTCCACTTGACATCTGCATATGTGATAAATGTTGTGTTGTTTGGAATGCTTTATGGAATTTCTAATTTATGAAGAATTATGAATTTTGCAATTCACCACTTTCCATACAGCTTTTTAATTATTATTGTGATCTACACTTTCATGCTTATTGTTTCATGTCATAGATGTCTTCTGATTTTGTTAAAATGATATATTCATGATTTTATTTTTTTTTATCCCATGTGCTGTAGGAGAAGAGAAAGTGAAGTGAAAGTTTTCTTACTGTATTAATTTAAATTAAAATATTAGTCTTGATGTTTTGGGTAACATGACAACTAGATCAAAATTAACTTATATGTAAAGATAGTATATTTGATATGTTACAATCTGAAATCTAGGCATAGATTTAACATAAGGAATATTTTAGAAATACATATGAGAAAGTAGGTTCTAGAAAAAATTTAAGGAAGGTATTTGTTTTTCCCTAAGCAATAGAAAACTAAAGTCATTCTTTAGTATATGTGCAAACATTTATGCCCACTACAATGCTGGAAAATGTAGCAAGAGTTACAATTGTTAATAAACAATGTTTCTTTGGTTGACAAGTCTTCTATGATACTGTAATTCTTACTACCTTGCTTAAGAACATCTCTTTAACTGGTAACATACAAGAACAAAGTTAATGACTCTTAACTGAAATCATTTCCAGAGACACATATTTTAAAATCTTTGTTTTTGTATATTAGGGAGATGTTTGCCCTTTCAGTTTATACACACACACCTACCTCTCTGGGGTAAATTTTTCGTGACTGACTTACATCAGTTAACTTTTTATTTGGCTTATATTAACTAGTTATAAATGAAGAGCACTAATGTCACAAATTAGGCCTTTATTTTCTTCAGGAGCTCTCCAAAAATGCTGGAATTTTATGAACACTATATTGTGGATTGCAAAGATCACTATATTATAAGGCAGGTCTTGTTGAAGTATCTCTGCAGAGTGATCTGAAAAAGAGAGTGAGAAATAACACATGACTGAGAAAATTATGAAGAGTAGTTTCTCAGGTCTAACTGTCCAAGCTTCTATCTCAGATATTCTTTTATTTATTTATTTATTTTGCAGAACCGGGGATTGAACTCAGGCCCTTGTGTTTGCCAGGGAAGCACGTATTCTACTGAGCCATCTCCCTCGCCCCCCAAACCTAACGTGTTCTTTTTTTTTTTGAACTGGGGATTGAACTCAGGGCCTTGCGCTTGCCAGGAAAGTGCTTATTCTACTGCAATATCTCCTTTGCCCCCCTATCACAGATATTCTTAATTTCTATTCCTTAACTTACTCATGCCAACATGATAGCTGGCTTTTACTTTCTAAATCAAAACTCATTAGATTTATTGAATTTATATCTAGAAAATGCTTGAAATGTCTACAGCGTACTAGATATATGACATTATTGTAAACCTTGAATCCTTATTTATTCAAAATAATATGAATAAAATCAAACCTGTGCTATTTTAAAATGAAAATGAACTTTTATTAAAAAAGAAGTATTGTCTGTCCAGGTCAAGAACATGAAAGAATAAATAAAATCTGAAAGGTGAAAAAGATACACTAAAAGGGAAAAAACTGCTCAAAAGGAAAGAACAGTTAGGATGAGGGAAAAGAGAAAAGAAGGCAGGAAGAGAAAATCATATTTATAAACACAAGATAGGTAGGAGACTGTACTACTAATTTTTATTTGTTTACTGAAGAAAGAAGTTAAAGCTTGAAATGTTTATTTTGACCAATTTTAAATGTTTATATCTGGTGTCTGAGCACCTACTTTGAAGACAACAACTGTAATACAAGAACCATTGATGAATTCCTGTCATCATTTTATTTGGAATTATGTATCAAAATTAATGTTTTAGCTATTTTTATACTTCTAAAATGAAAAGTAAGAAATAAAAAGTATGTGTCTGTACCAATTCTTAATGAAAAAGTAAATGCAATTTCTAAAAGTGAAATTAAAATTTGAATTAAAACTTTTTTTTTTTTTTTTTTGGTGGTACCAGGAATTGAATTTGGGACCTTGTGCTTGCCAGGCAGGCACTTATTGAGCCATCGCCCTTTTGTTTTGTTTTGTATTAATCCTAATACACAAATCCTGAACCTAGCAGAGGCATTGGAAAACAAATACACAATAGTTAAAGTAAAAGACAGGAAACTTTTTTTTTTTTCAAAACAAATTTTAATAGTTTTATAGAAGAAAAGGAAAACTAGATTGCCTTCTTCATTCAAACACATATCATCATTTTCATGAGATCGCATATATTTCCATTATTTAAAACTCCCAAAGAAAATATCAATACACATATGTTAAGGAAAGCAAATATTTCTGAAATAATCAAGAGTATCACTAAAACGGATTTGCCAGCTTGTGATTGAGGTTTTAATTTCCTGTATATAGCTTTGGATCTGCTTCACTCACTCTATTTCTGTCCTATATTTCTTATTCAGGGATTCTATCATTTCTTAGTTCAATTGCTTTGAAACATTTAATTTTTAATTAATTAGTATTTAATTTTCTGAATATCATTTAATCTTAATTTTTGTTTTAAGACTTATACTACATCTTTGAATTACAATTTATTTAAAAGAAATCATATGGTATATTCTTCCTAGTATTAGAAACATTAAAAAGTATATTTCCATTTTCTGTTGACATTATATTACTTCTTCCTCGTCCTTTATACACACACACACACACACACACACACACACACATATATATATGGAAAAAATACATGTATAACCCAACATAAGGTTGATACTATTTCATAGAAATCTTCAAAGACCTTTTAAATAAGGGTTCATCTCTTATATTTTATATTGTCTTGCAGAACTATCACTTTGAGAGCTTTTTATTGTTCATCCAGGAGCACACTGCAACTTATCTTGCCTTTTGAATTATGCCCTTTGTTATTTCCTATATGCTGCATCTGGAGGTATTAAAATATCTCAAGTTTGTATAATTAAAAATATTTTACTTTTAGCTTTCGCAGTATGTTTGCTAAGTATAAAATTTGAAGAGGATATATCATTTTTTTCTTTCAGTCTGTTAATTGGTCTACTTTACACACTTGATCCTTTTTTTTCGTTCTAATGTGGAATAAGATGTTATTTAATTTTGTTCTTTCATAGCTAATATTTTTATGTACATGATTTAATCATTTTTTCTTCACATTAAGTTTTGAACAGTTTCATTTTTGTGTATTTGGCATGATTTTATTTAAATTTCTTTTGCAAAAGGTTCATTTATCTTGGAAATGTGGTATTATAAGTTGAACTAAATTCAGACATTTTAAATCTTTGAATACTTATTGCCTACTCCTTTCTATTCTGAGAATTCTAATTACATGAATAAAAAAAAAGAAAGGAGCAGTGAATGCTCACAATTTTTGTTTTTCCTCTGATATTTTTCCTCTCTTGAATTTCTTGGGTATTGTTTTTTTGAAACAAAACTTATACGTCTATATATGATCGTCTGAAAAACTAATTTGCACATAGCATCATGTAATACAGCAACTATTGTTGTATTTCTATTATTTTGTTTAGTGAAACCTTGTATCATGTATAATGCTGTTTTTTACTATCACTGTTTTGTTTTCTTTAAAAATAATAATAAAAAGTACAAAGAAACAAACAAATAAAAAGAGTATCACTTATTTTCCAGTTATAGCAAGGAGAAACAACAATGATATGACCAAGTTGGCCTTTTCTCTTTTATCAAATGAAATAAAAGTAATCTAGTGTAAAGCAGCCCAAGATCAATAGTTAATTTAATTTGATACTGTTTTCCCTTCTTATCAAATTTCTCCCAAATCTCAAAATAATTTCATTATGTCAAAAACTTGCTGAAACTCTATTTGGCAAGCCCATTGTATGTTATGTGTCACATAAAAACAGAGACTTTACCTAATATGAAGCTTGCTTATGACTTCTAAAGCAAACATTTTCCTGTGTTTTATTGTCCTCCTTGTGCTATAGAAGAGGAAAAGGTCTCTATTTGGATAAGTCTATCTTCATTCATGATAAAAATCAGTTACATGTTCTTTTTTTCTCTTCTTAGTAAATAATATCTTGAAGAAAGCTTTTCCTATATCATCTGTCTAAGGAATATTCCCATGAAGGATGCACGATCGCTAGAGATGAAGGTCCTTATTTCCTTTAAGATACACATGTTATATCTTTGTAATGTTCTTTTTGTTTTATTTGCTTAAATATTTCAGGTAAAACAATAAACTTCTTTCCAACAAAAGATTAGTAGTAAATGACAATGCCAAAGTTAACTTGTTGGATAATTATGGAATTTAAGTTAATTAATTTCCCATTGAAACATGGGCTCTTTTGAGAAAAAAGAACTATAAAATAGAAATGTACAATTATTTCTAAGTGAATATTGAATATTAGAATCTGTGTTCTATATAAAAATATTTCCACATATTTAAGAGCCAATTAAGCAACACTAATTATTTTCTTCTGGTGCAGTTAAATTTGTTTTAAATAAAATTTTTCAGGTTTTTCTGAATGTGGTTCAGGTACGAAATTTGAATTTAAATACAGAAATTCCTTCAAAACAAGGACACATTTAGTATGTCCTTTATAATGATGAATATGTAGAAAAAGCATTTGTCATAAGTGGGCTGAATAATTGTATTTTATCCTAGAGAAATGTCACACTGAGGTGATGTTTAAAAATGAAGTCATCCCTTAGCTCTCTGTACTAAACTTTCCAGTGGGTAAAACACTGAAATTATTCATTCCAGGAATCAGTAAAATTTCTTCAAATAACATATCTGAATTTTCACTAGCTAGGAACATGCATTGGTTTCAAAATTGATCATAAGTATTCGAGGTGTATTATATACCTGACAGGAGATATAAATGGAATAGTGAGCAGAGAACAGACTGTGCAAAGCATTGTAAGCAGCATTAAGAACTCTGAAGAAAACAACTTGCAACTAAAAGAGAATGAAAGAGTTCTATAGAACTCAATAAAGGATCTTCACATAATTAGATAATTATTTTTAAAAACAACTCAAGGCACAAGTTGAAGAACAGTTTGTAATTAGAAAAGAGTAAGTGGTCTTACTAGTTAGGTTGTGTTAACCAGATGGGTAGTGGCTATTACTATGTTATGACATTCACAGCACTGAAAACCAAATCTGAGAGATATTTGAATACTTAATATTATATATTTTATGCTTAAAGTGCTTGTAAATATTCTAGTGAAATTATCCATAGTTATGTGACTAAATGTCTATACAATCAAGAAATCATAGTTCAAAATATAGGCCAAATATTTTCTTAGATTTAAAACAACTAAAATGACTTAGAAATATTTCTACTATGAGTGGAGAGAGACTGAAGTTGTCACCCAATCTAGGAGCCACAAGATCACAGAATATCTGAGCCAAGTCACATGAATAAGCTACTCTAGTCTCAAGGACACTGGACACTTGAGACAAGCCAGATGGATGAACTGTTAGGCAGAGAGGTTTCCTAGAATATTTAGTCTCTCAAGTGTATAAATAAATGTAGCCACTGGAGCTCTCTCTGCTTCTCTTCCTCCCTTCTTCCTCTTCCCTTACTTTAATATGGCCTCAATTTTCTGTGTTTGAACTCCTGACCTTTTCTGTCTTTCCTCTTACCTTCTCCCCCTAGGAAAATCAAGAACTTCATGGGGTGCAGCAACCATGTTCATGAATTACAATGCTTTAGTATTTTTGAAGACGTTACCAGTGCTATTCATTTGCAATGGTCCAATTATTCCCAAATCTGAAATTGCCTCCACATACTCTTTTTTCACCAGGTGAAAAGGACTCACTTGGAGGAACTTAGGCAGAGACTGAGTTTTGTGTTAAAACATGGGATATTAGTGGGACAGAGGGAGCTATGAAGGCAAGCTTGAAGTTAATGCATTATGAAGAAATTACAAAAAAAGCTGACCTCCCGTGTATCACTTCAGCATGAATGATTAAAGAAGTACCTGATTTTAGAAGTAGGAATAAGTTACCTAATAATAACCTAATGTTGTGAGCGTGTGAAGGTATATTCTAGGCAAGCAAGAAAGAGAAATTCTGTACAAACCAAAAACTGAAGAAAATGGAGGGGATATGCAAAAAAATGTATTAGTTCATATTTAAGTGAAGATTCACTAATTTATCAGTCTGTTGAAAGTATTGCTCTAGAAGCAAAACAGTAGGTAAAGCTGGTGAAGAAAAATAATAATTACCCTCTGTCCTAAATTTTGTTAGGAGAATTTGCAAGAATTGAGAACTTCTTTTGAAACCATCAGTAAAAGTAAAATTTTGAGAAGGGTCAATCCTTACTGGATAATTCCAAGTCACTGATACATATTATTTCAAAAAGAGTTTTAGATAACACAGATAATACATCCATTGGCGGTGATCACTGTGATGCCCCAATTTACACTTTCACTTCTACTTTGAGTATCTAATATTGTTTAAATGTAACATGAATTTAAAATATGTGATCTGAGGCAGGTGCTCCCAACCTCCACTCAGGTCACTTTCTGGCACTGGTCTATGCCTTTTTAGGAAGTAGACCCCATAGCAGAGGGGAGCAGTGGGCAAGTGCATGAAGGTTGATTGGTATCTATAGCCTCACCCCTTCATTGGGACTCTCACCTCAGCTCCTCTTTTCCTCTCATCAGCTAAGACATTATTTCACATAGACATTGAAATGAAACATGGGAAAGTACTGGGGTATTTTTCGGAATTACTAGGAAGGTATAAAGGAATGTATTTGGCTATTATAATAATAGCATGAAAGTGGTATTTTACAAAACTCAATAATGATGTTTTTTCACCTTTACAGAAATTGATTAAGTAAGGCTGTGATGGTAAAACTGAAATAGAATTTGAAAAAAAAATTCATGATTGCTGTGTTGATGTTTGCAACTCAATAGAAAAGCATTTTCATGTTTAATGAATTGATAAAAATTTCCTCAAAATTGTGTTTATGACCAATTCATTCTTGTGCTGAGTATATATGAGTATATAAAAGAGACAAGTGAATGGAGAGCTAACTAAGGTAATAAAAAAGGAAATATAGGGGCCAGGGAGATGGCTCAGTAGAATAAGCACTTCCCTGGCAAGCACAAGGCCCTGAATTCAAGCCCCAGTTCTGCCCCTCCCCTGCAAAAAAGCAAATGTACCTGATGAGTTTTTCAGAACATTTCCTAAGGCAGGAGCATGTAATATTTTCCTTATAGCAGAAAAACACATGCTGCTGGGTACTTTAAATATATGTTTCAGCTCAGTATCAAAGGTTCAGCAGAATAGATGCCTCTATTGAGGAATTCATAGTGGGTACCATCACAATGGCAAGATACTGTATCATGAAACAGGAAGCCAGAACAAGGACAAGTTCTTGTATAACTGCTTTTGCAAGAACTCTCAGAGGTCTTATTATTTTCCAAGGGCACTGTTTTCAATGAGGATATTCTGCTGCTGTGTCCTATCCATAAAGTTCTCAGAAAATGAATATTGTGACACTGGAGAGCAACTTTCCCACATATGGCCATTTGGGGGCAAACCGCATACAACCAAAGCAGGAAGTGAGAAAAAATAAAGAGACAGACAGAAGAGATACTGTGAACTGATGCTTTTTCTTTTATCCACTGCATTTGTCTCACAGTAGCTAATACCTCAATTCAAACCTTGTATATTAGCTCAACCACAACAATAGTCTGCACTCCCTAATATTGTGAGAGACTTTCACAAACCCATTTCTTACTTTTTTTTTCTATGTATGGTCTCACTATGCAGCTCAGACTCATAGTGGTCCTCCTGTTTTCAGCCTCCCCAGATCTGTAATTACAGGTGTGCACAACCATGCCCAGACTACATCACCAGCTCAGCACACTGGGGGTTGGGCCTGCATGGTATGTGGCACCAGGGATCAAACCCTGGCCCCTGCACTTGCCTAAACAAGTGCTTAGTCCTCTGAGCTATCTTGGCTACCCTAAATCCATTATTTGCAACCACTGTAAAATCATTAAGATTCATACTTTTAGTATCAAAAGTTTTATAATATTTTCATTAGAATCATCTAATAGGAGTACCTAGTTTCAAAAGGTGTATTTTGCTGGATAACTTGCTATTTTTACTTTAATGAATGAAATAAATACATTAAAATTCCTCTTTCTCCTGATCAATATCATTTCTTTCTAGGACAATCTGCAAATGGATTTTACTGGATAAGATAGAGTCAAAGTTTATTCAATAATTCACGTAAATCCTTATCGATGTAATATCATGGGATAAGAAATAGAGAGTAGAAAAATAGTGTGTTTATCAGAGTTAAGCAAGACATAGGATTTTCTTTTCTTTCCTCTTTTTGTTTTTCAGAACCAGGGATTGAACTCAGGCCCTTGCACTTGCCAGGGAAGTGCTTATTCCACTGAGCCATTTCCCTGGTCCCTGGGATTTTCATATCTTCATACTTTATTTAAAATTTATGTTAGTCAACAGCTTACTTCAGAGTAGGTCACTACATTTTAAAACTGCGTATTTGTAAATAGCAAGCAGATTCAGTGTTTCTTAAACCAATGACAGTAAAGCTGTTTTAGAAGCAGTTATGCCAAGCAGTGTTATTGGTGTATGATAGAGGGCATTTACCAGAAAACATGTCCAGATTTGACATGTCTTAGGAGGAAATCTATTCACTTATCTGAGGGAAGTTGATGCTATATACAGATAGCACTTGCTTTTCCTGCACAGAAAACAGAATGATCTCTCTCACTGAAATTCAATGGAATTGTCAATAATTGAACATGTACTTTAGATAAAATTTGTCTCCATCCCTGTGTGCCTATGCATATGTGTATTTGAATGCTTTTTGACTGAAACTTAGAAAGCATTGAGCAGTTCATACATAGTAATTATAAAGAAGTATAAATAAATACGATCTTGATTATGCTAAAAGGGAAAATCAACTATTAACCCATGTCCTTAAACTGCTGTCTTATTAATTAGTTTAATGTCACAATGCAAAATATACTAAGTTTTCCTGTCAATTAAATTAGTATTTAAATTTTTCTTTCCTTGGGAAGAAAACTTTATTAGAAAGATACATTTGAATAATATGCAGGCATATTAGAAAGTATGCACTATTGAAATGACTATACAAATTAGAATTAAATTAATAAAAACTAAAATTCAATTCTTCATGCTAGGCATATCCTGATAGATGATCATGTGTAGTACTTAGCTTCTGTTTATCAGAAATTTGCATCATCAGTGAAAGTTTGATTACATAGCATCATTCTAACTCAGTATTTTGTATTCTGAATTTCATGGTTCTTTATGTAAGACCAAGGTTTTCTCTTTCCAAGATATGAACAGGATCACATTCATCTCATACTCTAGCTCACTCTATGCTGCCCTCCCCTACTCCCTACACCAGGGTTATGGTTGTATCCTGCATGTAATGGTTTCTCATTTTGTTCTAGGTGGTATTTATTATTCACTGGTGTGCATGGAACATTTGAATAACATTCCATGCCTGAAGCTTTATAAGGATCTAAATATTTTCCTTTGTCTAACATTTTAGAAGAAAATTTTCTAAATTTTTAGAAGAAAATTTCCTTCTAAAATGTTAGACAGTTCTGCTTGGGTGGGCACAGCCAAGTGTGTCAGTTTCCCTTTACCCCCTCCCCACCTTTCACAGAAGTCCTTCCCAGCAACACCAGAACATCTGTTCTGTTTGGTTCAAGGGAATTGACTGAAGTACAAAGTAACTTTTTTGTTTTTGCAGTACCAGGGATTGAATTCAGGCCTTTGAGCTTGCCAGGGAAGTGCTTATTCTACTGAGCCAAATGCCCAACCCTAAAAGGAACTTTTATAGTAGATTTATACAAAAAAAATATTTAAAAAAGATTAGCCCTAAATATGAGAAGTTTTATTCAGAAACTAAATTTTGGAAATTTGTAGACAATTAAAAGTATTGCCTAGATCAAATTTCTCCACATATTCACGAAGATTAACTAAGAAATGTTAACCCAACGTCCTATGAATTCCTTATGAAATAGCATAATCTGTGTGTATGTGTTTGTGTGTGATACACACAGCATTCTTTATTGCCTAAAAGGAGAAATGTTATAAGATTCTATTCTCTAGGTTTTAAGAGAGCCAAGTTAACAGACAGACAATCTTAACATGCCAAAGGTTGAAACTCAATCCATAACTATCACCTTGCACTAAAATTAAAGCAGATCAAAGATCTAAATATTAAGACAGAAACACTAAATCTCCTGGAAGAGAGAATAGGTACAAATGATGTAAACATTATTAACAGAGGCTGTCAAACAAACAACTGAGAAAGATCCTGGATGATTTTACCATGATTAGAATTAAAATATTTAATTATATTGTTTATGATGATCAAGTTGCTGTGGTAGATCTTTCACATATTATTTTAACTAAAGTTCATAGTCTGCACTACACATATTAAAAAGTTTTTAAAAATTAGCTCAATATTAAGAATGTCTCTACAATTTCTTGAGCAATGAGGCAGATCTCGAAAACAAAACAAAATGCCGTTTACCATATTTTAATGTAGTTTGGTCATTCAAGGAATAACCAAATAACCTATTAATTACAATGTCTGGGGAAATATTTACTATCATGTAGATTTTTTAAATGAAGCTACATTTATAAGAATGTTTGTATAAATAGAATTACCTCAAATATATAAACATATATAATTATATAAAACAGTTTTAGTCCAATAGCACATTTCATTTTTGTTTTAAGCTTTAATCTTTTATGTATATCGTTGGTATAGGGTCTCAGCAGGCAGTCTGGGCTCTTAGTGATCCTCCTGTTTTGAGCCTCCCCAGCGCTGGGCTTAGGGCGTGCACCACCACTTCAGGTCTTCAAAGCCAGCTCAGCACACCCGGGGATGGGGCCTACGCTATACATGGCGCCGGGAACTGAATCCACAGCTGTGCGCTTGCCTAAGCAGGCTCTTTAGTCTGATGAGCTATCGTTCCAAACTTTCATTTTTGTTATAAGTTATCCATATCAACAAAGCTTAAATATTTCTGTGTTCCACTGAAAAATAATGAATTCTAAATTTCCTTGGGAAAATCTTAGAGTAATGAGAACATTCAGAAATAGGTTCTACACTCCCCTGACATCCTGAGAGTGGTGCACTATTTTTATGAAGCAGAGAATGCTACTAAATTATTTGCTATTATTAAATTTCATAACTTCTATCCTGTCTTTTCTTTTTTTTCCATTTATTTTTATTTTATTAAAATACAAATGTCAATCAGACAGTTTCAAGACACCCTAACCATACAGAGTCGATGAATTAATACATTGCAAACTGTTTTCATAACGTTTTGGTATTGTACAAGGTGCATACATGATATTATATTTACAGGTATTATTTTAGCAGATAGCTCTTATCAGTGAATTAAGAGTGTAGTTGCTTACTTATCTTTTTTTATAGCTGAATTATATCAAAAATTCAATAATTATTTACCTAGTGGATGACCATAGCACTAAAAGCCCACGTAATATCCTGTCCAACCACCATTAGTGCAGATCTTGCCTCTCATAGAATTATGTAGAAGCACAGCGTTATATCCTGTCTTTTCTAAAGGAGAGGCATTAATTTTTGTGGGGTGATATGTGAAAGAGTTGTAAGATTATTAAAATTGGCAGGACTAAAAATATTTTTAGCTAATGAAAACCTAATTTTAACATCAACATTAGCATTGTCGAAACACTCGACTCTTTTTCAGAAAATATTATTACATGTCTCATTTTATTTTTAATTTTCTTTTTTTAATTTAATTTTTAAATTTCTGTGTTATATGTGAATCAATTTATGAAAATATAAAAAAACTTTACTACTATTATTTTTATTTATTTCACAAAAAAAAATACACATTTATTTCTGTGCCCCCTTGGGGCACATTGAGATGGCAATTGAGATTGGGCGTGGTGTCACATGCCTGTAACTCTTGGGAGGCTGTAAATAGGCGGATCACTAAGAGTCCAATGTAGTAGTGAGACCCTGAACACCCTATAAGCCCTTTCCTAAAATGCATAAAAAAAGATACAAATTTGTATCACAAAATCCTATTTAACTTTGTATCTCTGAGGAATAAAAAGTCCTTATAATATTCAAATGAAACAAATATATAATTATTTATATTTTAATTTTAAAATTTGATTTTGTAAAACAATTATAAATCATAAATATACCTCACTAGGCTTTTTTGTTCTAGCTATGAGATATCGTAAGAAGAAGTTATTTGCTTTTTCAAGATACCTCAAAATAATATTATATATTCATTTAAATTGTTTATCTCAAGTATCACAAATGTTGTATGTAATTCTATATATACACAATATATTTTCAAATATATGTTTATGAAATTTTATACATTACATGAAATGTTCATGTACAGTCTAGTATTGTACATTAAGTATAGTATTTTCATAATATGTACAATATTTCACTTCAACCCACATGAGTCTGATATTTAGTATGCAAAGAGAAATATGTGACTTTGAGCTTAAGATGTCAGAAGCAGATTTCAAGCTTTGATGTAAAATAGTATTTCCATAATTAGTACTATGACAAACAAAGTATGTGGATATATGAAGAACAAACCCAAGACAATGAGGCAAAAATCCATGTTTTGACAAAGTGAGATGCAGCCGGTGCAGTGAAGTGATGGAAAGGAAGAAGTGAGGAGCACGGATTTACAGTAGAATTCCAAACAACAGTGCTGGGCCCTCCTAACCTGATGAAAAGCTATACAATGTATATTTTTTTCAGATAGAAGAAAAAAAGGAGAGACAGCGTTGGGGGGGGTATTACACTGTGTGTACTACAGTGAAGGTAGGTCACATGCAATCATAGCAGTTTTGGGATGATAACATTCTCAGTATGTGCTCAAGTTTGTTACCTATGAGCTATACTAATTTACAGAATACATTCAATTTCATTTAAAATATAAAACTTTTCAGTGAATAATGCTGAACTAATTCCACTTTCCCTAGGTTTTGTAATCAAATGTATATACAATAGCGCAACACTGGAGATCATTTAAACTCTGGAGTTAATGTTTATTAATAATATAAGTAATGTGCTTAGCCGTCTGTCATTTGAAAGTGGTGCTGGCTACAAACAAGTTTGTTTTCCCATAAATCTGGAGTTTATACTGGAAGTCAAGAAGACGTATCCTTCCAAGGATTTCCCTCCATCTGATGTAACTTGAGGGTGTCACGTTGCTGTATAAAAGGGAGTTTCACGTTGAAGATATAAAGACGGTGCCTACACGTATAAGGCAAGAATGTAAGAAGGAAGGAGGCTGGAGGAGGTGGTGAAGGGACCTGTGTGAGCACAGGAAAAGTGCCTTCTGTACAAAGGCAATGAAATGCAATTCAGCCCTTTGAGTCAGTGTCATCAGTGGTGACTTTTTCTTTTGAGGAAAATTTCTCCAGGTCTAAATTAGTGGAAGTTACAAGTACCAGGATACATAGACCCTTTCTGTGAAATACAAAGAAAAGTTAATAATGAACAAAGCACAGAGAGGGAAGGGTAACAGATTTCCAGAAAGACTTTTTTGACAGTTTCCAAGAGGAAAATAAATAAAAAAATGCACAGCATACAAAATTCTAAGAGTTTTTGATATGGGAAGTCATTGCAAAAATCTGTCCAGATATATAAAACATTTTCAATTTTATAAAAAAATGTATATAATAGTCTGAATTTTAATAGTTTAGAAAAATTATCAGTTAATGATATATCCATTACATAATAATTTATTTCATACATTTATACATGGTAAAACAATTAAAGAACTATTTCATATAACCTAATTATATTTCATAAATTTATCTTTTCTTTTTTTTCCAGAACTGGGAATTGAACTCAGGCCCTTGCACTTGCCAGGTAAGCTCTCATTCTACTGAGTTGTCTCCCCAGACCCTAAATGTATCTTAATAAAGGTAAAAAACAACAAATTTTTAAAATTTAATTTTATGTAGCTTACATTAGAAGTTGGCATAGCAGTAGTAAGAATAACATGAACATAAATGTAAATTCCTACTGAGATCAAATCTTGTAAGATTTTGATTAATAGTAAAATGAATTTTGTCTTATCCTACTGTCAAATAAATTGATGTAGATTACTTCCTGTCTAGAAAGGAATAGGTAATTTATAAAAGCAAATATTTAATCTAAATTCTGGTTTCTGGTAAATATAATAACTAGTGAGCATTTTGACTTGCAAATATCCCCAAGAGATATGGAATATGAAATATGGAATGCAAATGTATAAAAAAGTATCTTAGAGTTCAATTATTTAAGACAATTCTCATATATCTTAAATGGTATGGCAATTTCATTTAGATTTGATTTTCTTTCAAACATACTGACCCTCCACTATTTGAAATAATGTAGACATCAGGATATATATTGAAGTTGTACTCAGTTACAAATAATTTCAAATAGAAGTAATGGAAATCAGCCAAAGAGTTTGGGCTTCAATGTGGCATCCCTCTGAATTATATACAGTAAGAAGCATGTGTGGCATGCGATAAGCTCGAGTCATTGACACATTGAGATTCACATTCAATGTAATGTAATTATTTCTTTTTATACTAACGGCCTTCAGGAATGTATTTTCTCCCTCAATTGTAATAGCATTTTCTGTCTAAATATCATTCTCTTATATTGACAAACATACGCAATTATAAATGTTTAAATTCATATTCAGATGTATTTTAATCCATTTACTGAAAAATTTTAATATTTATACAACTGAATGAACACCATTATTTTGAGAAGACTGCTGATCCTATAGTCATTCAAATAAGTGACTAAAAGAAAAACCTAACGACTAAAAGAAAAATCACAGAAGAATTTAGAAATCTACTTTTAATTTGTATGTTGAGGCTACTTTTACAAAATTAATTCACTTTTGAGTATATCAGGCTTTATCAAAAGAAAATAGAGATTGAATATTAAAAACACTAGGGTAATTTGTGCATTTGATTTAAAAAATGACAATGCTTTTCCATTCTGTTTTCCCATACATTTCATTCTCAGCAAAATGTCTAACAAATTTTATTTTATTCATTAACTTAACTCTTGCCAGGCTATGTTTAGAATTGATCTAGTAAAGCAGAAGGGTGCAATTTTAAATTACAGAGCTCTAATGTTCTAAGAAATTAGTTATTTTCCTACCACTTTGAGCCCATTATATGAAAGCCCTTGATTTCTAAGTATCATTAATTAGCATTTTAATATCATTAAACTATTATAAAATACTTTACATATTTTGGAGGAATATAAATCGTACAAAATTTGTCCTTTGGAAAGCATTTACAAAATTTAAATATATGCAAGGCTTTATAAGTGGCTTTACAGCACACTGTAGCACTTTTTGCTTTAATTAGTTAGGAAGATAACAGTATTGACTAATTTTTCCCCATGACCTAACTTGCAAATATTATAAATATACTGGGTGAAGAACAATTTATCTTGTATGTGTTTAGGAAAACAAACTAAATAACAAACCAAACAATAAATGGTCTCCCAGGATGAGCCAATACCACCCTATTCACAAATTTATAACATGAACTTTGTTTGATTTGCTTGATAAACATCAGTTTTCTTAATAAATCCATTGAAGAATAGCAAATCCTGGGATTCTATGCATGTTACATTATCATAAAGACTACTTGAATCAGCTTGATGGGCTTCTGGGAAGTCCCCAATGTCTCCTCAGTGTCTCCGTGAAATTCTTCTAAAATGCAGGTGGACTTCTCCTTCAGCTGTATCAGGGACTAATCAGTTGAAATGAATAAATAACTGTAGATACAATTTGCATGTGTAGACATTAATGTATACCTATATGGCTATATATTCCCTTGTTTTTATTTATTCATGAGTGTTATTTTGTTTCATATTTCCTAAAAATCTTAAATAAAAATGTGCTTAAATAAAATGATTTTAAATGTGAGGAAGTATTTAGTATTGAGAGTTTTGAATTTTCCTTTAACAATGAAAACTTCTCACTAATATATTAAGAGCAGCATCTGTTATAACAGCTGCGAAACTTAAATGTGTACATAAGACATTTGTGGTGCAGCTATATATATAGTGCTTAAACAAATAGGTATATATTGTTGCAAGTAATTTAGGTTTTATTTCAGGTACTAATTTAAAAGAATATTATTGACTTTATTGAAAAGCTTTTATAAATAATTTGTGATATACTTGTGTCTTTAGTTTTCATCTAACTTCTTATGGCTATTTCCATTGTTAGCAGAGAATAAACCATGGGCTTTCAGGAGGAGTTACATCTTAGATCTTTTAAATTTATTGCATTTTTTTATTTTGAGGTAGCTAAGTCATTTACTTTCTCAGGCTCCAACTGAATTTGTGATCCTTCTGTCTCATCCTCTTTGAGTCCTACTATTACTGCCATGAAATCTGTTTGACTTCAAATTATTTACTTAATTTACAAGTACATTCATTAAATAATATCTTATGAAATGTTTGAACTAATTTTTCATGTTTTTATACAAATGAAAATTAAATTATTAAAGGTTTTTGTATACTTACTAGATATTCAATATGAGAAATCTGTCACTTCTATCAAAATAAATAAAATATATACACATTGTTAATTTTTTTACATTGTTAAATTTTTTATGACTACAGTAGTTAACTCCAAAGGGAAAAAGTTATAATTTATACTCATATGAAAACAAAGTAAAAAATTGATCAGTAATGTAGAGAAAAATTATAGTTAAGGGCACAGACATGCATGACAGAATTAATTTCAAAAGAAGGAATAAAGTGCAAATAAATGCTCAGGATTCTTATCTAAATCAATCCTAACTAACCATGAGAACTATCATTTTACTTAATATGGATTAAATGCCATTGCACAGAAAATAGTTTTAGAAATCATCTAGGCACTGCTCCGACTAAATAGTTATTATTTATCATAACATATGCTTTTTATTATACATTCTTTTTCTGTGAATTGTGTTATATAGTGTGTTCCTTATTTTAGAAAAATAAGTAGGTGTGAGCTTACATCAATTGATGTATTTATGACAAATTTTAAACTTCTATTTATTGATTTATAGATATTTTGATGAGTAGGGTCCAAAAGAGTTCAAAGAAAGGAATGTGTTCTCAAGAAATTTTTCTTAGACAAAGTTATGCATGCTAAGGCATGTATTAGCAAATAGATTTAAAGTGATCTAGATTTAAGATATTAATAGTACTTGGAACCAATGTAGAGCTTCACAAATCCGTTATAAGAGCAGAAAAGACTGCTAATTGTATTTACTACTTTTATATTGTTTTAATGCATAAATATGTTTGCACATAGCCAATAATTTTCACTGTTGTGTGAATCAGTAACTGTGTGAGTTGCCTAACAGAAAAACAATCTGAATGATTTTTAGCTTTCACTCACGCTAGGACCTTGACACAACACCGGCACATCTTTCTCCACTTGTGAAACTACCCAATGAACATAAGACAGTGTGCTCAGTCTGTAACTGTCAGTAGAATGCCAAGCAATTGAACATTCCTCCCACTGAAGTTTTCATTTTCTACATTGATCTGGACTTTCCTTTCTACCTATCGGTCATCAGCATTTGTTAATGTTGAAAATTATTCCAGAATTACTTGAAGATGAGAGAAAGTTTGACCTGTGTTATTTACACTGCAACTACTTTCAGGCATCTGCCTTTATATTCATTAAACCAATAGAAATATTCAACAGGAAATATAACAGGCTGGAATGAAAATGTAAAACTTCTAATAGTGATAGGGCAAATAAGGGACAATTGTTCTCCTTTTCAGAAGTGGGATCTATACTTCTAACTTTCATGAAAAGGTAGAGAAAACACTGTTAAGTCAGCCATGCCAGGCAAGAGTGTGGAGGTTGCATTTTAGAATATGTTATGATCTTTGTCTGGATTGCTCTAGTTATTTTGATACATAAAGCTGCTGATTAACTCTTTCCTAGGAATGTAATACAATTCAAATGCATGCAGTGCTATTGCTTTAAATTGTTCTGAAATAAGTGGCTACTATGTATCAGGCCCGGGTGTGTCCCCTACCCCCCCAATCCACAGCCTACCTTCTGTCTCAGAAGCTATTGCTAGGGGCAGTAAAACGCATCTTTTATGAAATTAAGCTGAAGTTAGATACATTGTTTCTTCTTTCATCCTAGGATCAAGAGTGCCAGGGATATAGTCTACACAGATTGGCATGTGCCCTTCTTAATTTAACCTTATTAAGTTGCAACATGAATTGGTGTTGTGAAATTGCATCAGCTTTAGCCACCAGTATTTGGGAAACACAATACACACAAGTGTATTTTCATCATTACCACTAACAAATACTTTTTTCAGAAAAATTATAAAACTAATACCTTTGTCACAATAAAATTCTACTTATAAATTACAGCACAAACTTCTATTTCTTACTTTTAATGTAACTAGTAGATTTGTGTTTGTATCTGAGAGTAACATCTGTTACTTGTATTGTTTACATGAATTTAGCTTTCACTCAGAACTCCAGAGTAATGAAAGGATGAGTATGTTTCTATGTATGAGTATATATTATTGGTGAGTTATACTTTATACTGTAACTGTTATCATTTTTTGAGAATATATAAAGGAGATGTTTGGTTTTGTAGTAATAAAATGGTGTCACTTGGTTCTTATTTTATTTATAATGATGTGTACTAAATTTGCTTAGTGTATTTTCACCAACTAGTGATCACGACTTTCACTAATATTATTGCAGCTTACTAGAAGAAATTTGAAGTATAAAGTACTTTTTCTATAGACCACTAAAAGCTTTGAAAAGCAAAATAATTTTAATATAATTTGTCTAAAACTCATGCAATTTACTAAAAATTGTGTTTTATGGCCACAGTTTTGAGTGCTTTTTCTTCTTATTTTCCTCAAAGTGTGCTCCTTATTAGCAGAGACAATATTAAAAGCAAAATTAAGCCGGGCGTGGTGGCACGTGCCTGTAATCCCAGCACTGGGGAGGCTGAGGCAGGAGGATTGTTGTGAGTTCAAGACCAGCCTGAGCTACAAAGTGAGCTTAAGGCCAGCTTGAATTGCATAGTGAGACCCTGTCTCAAAAAGACAAAAAAAAAAAAAAAAAAAAGCAAAATTAATATACCTGATCTATATAGGATGATCATTTTTACTGGAAACAGATTTAACCTATGCAAATGGTAACAGCGTTATAACATATAATAAAAACTTTTTTTTTTTTGTCTTTTTGAGATAGGGTCTCACTATGCATCTCAGGCTGGCCTTAAGCTCACTTTGTAGCTCAGGCTGGTCTCGAACTCACAACAATCCTCCTGCCTCAGCCTCCCGAGTGCTGGGATTACAGGCATGCGCCACCATGCCTGGCTAACAAAAACGTTTTATGCACTGATAATGGTTGGACAGGATTTCATGTCGGCTTCTAGTACTATGGTCATCCACTAGGAAAATAATTATTGAATTTTTGATATAATTCAGGTATAAAAAATAAGATAAGTAAACAGCTACTCTCTTAACTTACTGGTAAGAGACATCTGCTATAATAATGTCTGTAAGTATAATATCATGTATGCACCTTGTACGATACTAAAACAGTGTGAAAACAGTTTGCAATGTATTAGTTTATCAAATCTGTCTTGTTAAGGTGTCTTAAAACTGTCTGATTGATATTTGTACTTCAATAAAATAAAAAATAAATTAAAAAAATAAAAATAAATAATAAAAAATAAAATCTTTTTAATAGCAGCAGAGATGATAATGTGCTCCCTTAATCTAGATACTGAGCATTACTAATCTTTTAAAATTGAAGTCTAGGTTTCTCTGATTCAATGTAAATAATCTCTGTCTCTGACTCTTTCTCTCTCTCTCTCTCCCCCTCTCTCTCTGTTTCTGTCTCTCATTCTCTTAGCTCTCTCTCCACTAAAATATGTATGTCTATACATATAAAATTATAGCATTACGCTGTACATATCAAATATATGTGATATTATTATGCATTATTAATTATATACATACTTTAGAATACTATGCATAACTAAATATGTAGTTTTAATTGTCTTATGAGGTATTCTGCTGGACTTCACTTAACTGTCTCACTAGAGTCTGTTGTTGGTATCTGTTTCTCCTTTTTATGTTTGTTGATGTCATCTTGGTGGCTTAGAATTTGGAAATGGTGATAATATTTATATCAGAGAAATTCACTGCTGCAGCAAATACAGATTATTGTCCATCACTAAACCAACTAGTTTTAAAATATTTATTAACATGACACCTGGTACATATCCTATCCTCTCACCTCCCACCTTAACAATGGCTTCCTTAAATATCTTTTCATTTGCTAAAATCATAATAAATCTGGCATACTTCTTTCTCAAAACACTATATTTATTG
Source organism: Ctenomys sociabilis (assembly GCA_004027165.1). NCBI lineage: Eukaryota > Metazoa > Chordata > Mammalia > Rodentia > Ctenomyidae > Ctenomys > Ctenomys sociabilis. Next base: position 98,035 of record PVKA01000580.1, on the reverse strand, counting down.
GTTAAGTAAATCAAATCACAGAATCCCAGTGTCCCTACGAGTAACAGTTTCCGTCCACATAAAAACTGTTGACTATTAATTAGCTCTCTATAATATGGCAAACATTTTAATAGTAAAAGAAGCTTCTCTTCCTTTGCAATGACAGATTGTCTCTTTGTACAGCCAATCAGTCTTCTGTTTCCTTCCCTCTCACCTCTTTGCTTGCTTGTTTATTTTCTTTCATTCATTTTTCTTTGCTTACTTGCATGCTTGCTTGCTTGCCATCTTGCCTGCTTCCTTTCTTTCCCCTTTTTCTGGGTGATTGGATCTCATGTTGTTGCCAAGTACGTTTTCAAATCCTTGGCCACTGTTGGCCATCATGCCTTACCTGCTGGAATAACTGGAACCAGTGTGTGCCACCCACCAGGGTCTATATTACTTGTTCTGCTTCTAAAGCCTCAATTTAAATTTTACTACTACATACATTCATAGAGTGTATAATAAATAAATTCATTATGTAACTTTGACGCTTGTACATGGTACATCTGAATCGTTTCTAGTTCCCATTCTTGAGAAAAGTCATTGGAAAGTTTAATATACATCTTGAGGTCACATTATCCCTTTTTCAACACTATGAGGAACTGTTTCAGCTGCCTATGAGGAACTGTTTAATAGGTCACTCGCCTGCCTTTGACTTAATCTATTACTACTTTTTCATAAATTTATTTTCTGTGAGCCTTCAAGAATTATTCATATACTGAAAACAAGCATGCTTCACCCTTGGAAATTTTTATAATCACAACATAATTTTGAGCCATTCTCCTTTGAGACGGCCATATGAGTTGAATTGTTCTTTTATTCCTCCAACTCTAACTCAAAAATCCTTTTATACTGACTTGTTGTCTTACCTATAGCTCTAAAATTGTGTAATTATCAAGTGCACACTTTGGCCCCCACACACACATAAACACAAACTTATACAAAACAAGTCTGTAAACTATGATTCCTTATGTCCATATTCCTGTTCTGTAGTTCTTAACACTGACATGCTACCTAGACAAAAGTTTTTGAGTTTTTATTTGTATTTTCAGTTCACTACAATTGAAGGTAATGTAAGGAAAGGATGTTTTGCTCTAATTACTTTTCACTTCATTTTTCTTTATGAATTATAGTTGTTTATTGAACAAGCTACTGGAAAAATTGTATGCTATAAATTATGATTATGATTTAAATTATATATTATACTGAACTAAATTCAGTGAATGTATTTATTTTTTTCCCTGTATTTTAGGGAAGGGTCAACAAGGTATTCAGTTTAAAATTCTGAAAAATTTATCATCTTCTCCATTGGAGGGTCATGTTAATACAAGAGAAATACTAACCTTAATGCTCATAATCATTGTAAAAATTTGTTTCCCACTAGCGAAACTATTCATTATATCCGTCTCAGTATTCAGTAATTTTAAAATGTTCAACATAACCTCTAATAGCTCATGTTTTATTACAGTTCAGTGTAACTACAATTTGTTCTTGGTTTAGTCACATTACGTGCTTAATCAGTGTTTCCATTGCCTCTTAGGGAATATTTCATTTTCTTCTAAATTTTTTGGAAACCCAATGTTTCAAACAAATTAACCCCATTTTTTTCTTTTTGGTAAAGAAATCTTAAATTGTTTTAATTTGTAGTTTTACTTGTAAATTTAAAATGCTGAAAATGCTTATGTAGTGATACCTCAGTTTATAAAGTTAACTTGTTTTATGATTTTTAGGAAGATGGCTCTGGTTGTGGTTATCATCCAATGCAGAGTTTGCAGATCGAAGCAAAATTTTGTCAGATGCTTTTGTTGCAAAATGGATTGTTTGCAAACAAAAACATTAGAGAACCAAGTGTTATGTTATTATAAAACTTTCTCCGAGATCAAGATAATATGAATGTCACTGAGTACTGTTAATGAACGAAACTACTGAAACTTATGTTTATAAAAACTTGCTTAATATACTAAATTCTAATTATGCTACTTAACTGAAGTAAACTCCTTAACTCTTTATTTCTAATGAAAGCATATTCACATTGTGACATAATTTACCTTTTCACACAATTTCCATTTTGCCAATACATACTTATCCCAAATTTCAAGTCTTTCTTTGTCATTTAAGTATTATATATTACTCAATAAATCACTTTAAAAAAGAGATTTGAAACAATTTGTACTTTGAATCTATTTGGTCAAAGAATAAAGTGCATGAGGCAGGGTAAACTGTGGAATAAGTACAGATGTGGAGTCTACTTAACAAATTATAGTAACTGATATGACACTGTAATGATTTTACATTTCTACTAGGCTACATGAGTCTAAACTTGTCCCCAGGTCCTCTGATGATGGCTGTCTTAAATCCATGGTATCCTCCTCTTCTGATCATCACTAAGAAAATGGCAATAGTCATGAGGACAAAAACTATTATGTCCAGTAGGCTAAACTCTATAGAGTTAAGGTAACGAGCACACTTGTTATAATTAGGTTAAAATGCTGACAATCTTGATAATTATGAGTTATATCTAAGATTAAAATGGGAAATTATGGAAAATTGAAGTTCTCATTGATTGATACTATATTCTTTGAGAAAGCCAAGCCAGGAATGACTCTATTCTAAGAAATAATAATAATGAAAGATATGATGAATAAGTGGTATCTCTTTTAAAGTGAAGAACACTTTTCAACTTAAGAGGACAATTCTAACTCTTGTATTCTTTATTTCCTTTATTCAGAATAGGACCTAATTTTAAACCATTATTTGAACTGAATTCATAATCCATAGTCATTTTTTTCCACAGGATATTTTCACTTTATTACATGAATTGCAAAATAGCAAATGACTACACCAGTCAGAAAGCATGTGAATCATACTAAACACTAACTCACTGCAACTGTCCACAGCATGTATTGACTTCCACACTCAAGCCTGAGATGACCACAGTGCTGCGTGAACCATAAGTGACATAGCACACAGATGTCATATCCTTTCTTTTTTTTTTTTTTTTCAAAACTGGGGATTGAACTCAGGCTCTTGCACTTGCCAGGTAAGTGCTTATTCTACTAAATTATCTCCTTGGCTCTCAGATTTCATTCCTAAAGAGCTCTTTTATGAAAGCCAAAGAAGAGCCATAGGTTTTTAAAGCTAACTTTCGGATATAATTTTCTTCTGATTATTCTGTGTCTACAAGCCTTTTCCCTCTCTTTCCTTTCATTTTTAGGCATCTGGGGAGTGCTGGGGGTTGGATCAGGACCTCATACAGGCTGGGTAATTAGGTAATTACTGCCACCGCTAGGCCACACTCAGTTTAATCAATCCATTTAAATAAAATAAATAAATAAAAATAACGAGTCAAAAAATAATCAGTCCTTTTAATGTCCATTAGCGTTTGCAACTTTTCTGGTCTTCTGTTTAGTTTCACAGTGATTACTTGGCCTTAACCATCCTGGGGACTCACTAAGAATGGAGCACAATGTGGCAAATACCAAAATTAACTGTCAGTGGGCCACTTGGGCTCTTTGCAGCCTGTTCCGCGTCGCACATGGGCCAAGGCTTTTATTTTATTTTATTTGCTTATTTATTTACCATGGATCAAACTTAGGACCTTGAGCTTGCCAGGCAGCTACTTAAGTTACTGAGCTATCTTGGCCCTTTTGTTACATTTTTTAAAAAATTCTTCATTTAGGTTTTTCTGATTCAGTATGTGTATCAAAGACTAATCAACTTAAAGTAAATAAGACATTAACTGGAAGTCAAACGGCTTCAACACTGCCTTAGAGTAAGCCTGGGCCAAGTCTTTATATCAAAAGTCTCCGTAGTGGTCATAGAGCCACACGCCAGAGTGGTGATCTCCAGATCCGCTGGGATTATGAGGGAACACCTCACAGCACCTGAGTTGCTTCTCTTCTTTGTAATTTTCTAGTGTCAACTTCGAAGAGTTTAAATTCTTAATGAAACAGCTGGCCCAGGGAAGTTACCCTTACTCCTCACCGCCCGCAGACGGGGCAGGTCTCAGGGAGGCCCCCTGGACTGGGCGTGGCTCAGATCTGATGAGTGCTTTTTATTGTAAGCGCTTTTTAATGTCTGTAAGCTTGGTAAGATGGTATTTATTCGATTATTGTTTTTTATTAATGTTTTCTACTATAAAATTATATAAAAATTTATATGGAGTCAGTATTTTAATTAAAAACAAGTTTATTTGAGATAATTGTATTTATTTTATCTTTGCTTTTATAGTTAAGGTTTTAATACATCTTTTCCCTTTGCTAAATGATCACCTATTGTCCTAACATTATTTCAAGAGGAAAAGAAGGTTGTTCTTGATATCGAATCCTGTATTTGCTGTATGATAAGTAACATCTGTATGCTTATAGACTTTCTCTTCATTGCTTTTTTTTCAAAGATTAATTTCTAAATTAAAAAGCATGTAAAGCCGGGGTTTTCGGAATATCTCATTAATGCATCAGCACACATGAAATGATTTTCATAAAAACCCATTGTCAGTGCTTATTCTCTCTCTCTGTTTGTATATTATATATATATATATATATATATATGTATATATATATATGCCATTTCATTTCACACTGTAATTTCATATCTCATTTACATACTGATTATAAATGAGACCAAATTATTACAAGTGAGCTAGTTAGACCTTCAATCTGACTGAACCTTAAAAATTCATTAAATGTCCCCAAATTTTAGTTCCTTTCAGGAGCTATCATGACTGAAAGGTAAAATAACACTGTTTTCCAAGTTCCACTGAAGAAACATACTACTAATTGCTTTTTTATACTCCGGCACTTCTAGTAAACACCAGGTGTGATCTAGAGTACAAGAGCGCCCAGAGCCAGGCAGAGAACATTTTATGTTGTGATTAAAGGTTCTTTAAATGCATTTCCTGTACTACCAATTCCTCAAAGCTACCCCTATAACTTCCACCAGATGCTAGTTCTTTGAACTGTAATTAACAGTGTGACACTTATGAAGTAATTTTTAGAATGATTACAGTCACTATACTTTTATTCTCCAGAAGCGCTAAGTACTGCAATCATCACCTGCTCACCGTGAGTCCTACTGCACCACAGGCGATTAGCATGGATGGCTCCATTTAACCAGAGCTTCATCCCTCAATGAATTATCAGGAACTGAGGTTTTATGTCCAAAATAGAGCTCATAGGCCCTGCTCCTGTTTTATGACACGAAATTTATTCTCACATGTAAAATATACTTTAAAAGTGATTTTTTTTCTATGTTGTTAACATTTTTTCTTTTTTTTTACTTTTGCAAATAATCTCTTCAAATTACTCAAATTGTCTTTAGCATTGTTTTTATTTCTTCTTAAAAACTATGCTATGTTGGGTTGGGAGGGATAGAATGGCTGCCTAAAGTATTAGAACACTGTGTTTATTCCCCAGTGTAGTGGAAAATGTAATAATATGAATAGTAAAATTCTGATACCTTTTTGACACAGCAAGACAGATGTCGTACTGCCTCACTTGTACAAGGAATGCAGGAAGCTGGCATCATAAGACTGAAGAGTAGAGTCAGAGTCTAGAGTGAGAGTCAAGGGAGTGTTGTTCAAAGGTTAACCTGTGGCCATTAAGTTACACCTAGACAGGAGAGAGACTGCTCTGGGCTGAATTTGCATAAAAAATGATTTTAGGCAACAGTTATGCCCTATGCATTTGTCTTTTTTCTCTCTATATATATCAAAATTGGAAGAAAAATGGACTCTGAAAATTTTTATTCTAGAAAATTGTAAATGTTTGGAGATATTAGATATGTTAACTTGATTTACACATTACATATTGAATACATTTATCAAAATATTTAATTACTCCATAAATATGTGCCTTACATTTATTTACTAGCTAAAATTAAATTAAAATTCAATCTAGTAGATTTTTATGCTTTGCTTTAAATTTATATAAGGTAAAATAAATTTAGGAGAGGTAAATATGGCTAGATATTTGTATTTATTTAGACAAGCCATATCAGAAAAATAATTCCACAAGGAAAAAAATGGCAGACAGATTTCTTTCTTATTTATCTCCTCATAAAATCTGGAATGAGTTTAAAAGATTAGACAGATATATTCATTTACTTGTGCTATTATTAGCTGACATTGAAAAAGCACTCTCATAATCCAAATAACAATCCCGATGAGGACCAGGACAAAATTTTCACATCTCAATGCCTTGTATATTAAATTTTTCAAGTATCAAGAGTTGAGTTCAAGATACAGCTACATGAGTATTATAGTCTTCAGAGAGTGCAAATCATCTATGAAGATTTGTTCTTTGTTGAGTAGTTCAGTTATGTACTGACCTCTTAGACCATGTTTCTTGTAATGAAAGAGCAAGGCCCGGAGTATTAACAAGTTGTCCCAGTGATGGTGAACTGGATTTAATTGATTGATTGATTGATTTTGCATCTCAGAGAAGGTTCTACAGGGTATTCAGTGTCTCACTACTAGGTTAGAGTCATACTGATCCTCCTGTTTACAGCCTCCCAAGAGTTAGGATTACAGGTGCACACCACCACACCTAGGCCAGTGAACTGGGATGAAGATACCACCATCTGTGCCAGATTCTTGGGACATAAGTTGTATATAAAAGCTACATCAAAGCAGTGGCTACTACTGGCTATTCAACTCTATTATAGATATTTCCACCACCAAGAACCATATTTGAGGAACAATAAATGCTTAATGTATATCCACAGAATGATTGAACAAATCATTGGCGATATTTTTTCTATGCCTTATTTGGTACTGTTATGATGGCAGCAATGATTCCATGTATTTCATAAAAAGGTATAAATGTAATGCCTGGAGTGTAGATGCTGCTGTGGCTTACATCAAGATGGTTCCCCCAGAGCTTCACACAGCCATAGCTGGGGATTTGCAGGAGTGGTTGATTAGAGTGCAATGCTAGTGTCTACCCAACCTGGGTGTGGTGCTGCCCGCCCTGGGGAGGGCAGCCTGGACAGAATGTCAGGGACAGAAGAGGCCTGCTGCGGTTGCTTTCCTCATCGCCTGCTATTTGCTGCCTCCTGCCCACCATGAACCGTTTCTTTCATGTTATGCTCCTTTGCCTGCTGCCCTGCCCATGAGCCAACTCACCATGAACTGAAGCTGCAAGAAATCTATTCTCTCTTAACTCTGAGTGCCAGGTATTTAACACAGCAATGAGAAAAGTAACTAAAAGAGATACTTTATAATCAGTGATCATTATGATCAGCATTATAAATAAATAAATAAGTAAATATATATATTATATATATATAAATATATATAATATATATATATATATCCTTTACTTATATCTGCCTTTTTGTCTTGTTTTGTCAGAGATGTGTGTTGCATTGCAGCTAGAGAAGCTGTATTTGGAGAAGTCTTTTCATACTGGATGCCAGAACAATTATTGTAGGTACTTCAATCAAGCAAAATAATCCAATATACTCCAATCATCCATAAGAGTAGTCAGTTATCAACACAATTTGCAATTGTCAGACATTGTTGACTTAAGCCTTTTACAGCTCAGCATATTACTATAGCTTTACTTTTTATATCTTCTGGTTACACTTTTCTGCTGGATGGTTAAGACCAATTTAAAGCACAACCTATATAACTAAAAATGTAACTTTTGCCATCTGATAATGTCAGTCAAATCCCCTCAGAATTTACCCTGGGACCATATACAGCACCTTGTGGATTTTTTGTCAGTGTCAGCCATGTGTGTGAATCACAGCCATTACTTGACCAATTTGCTCTCTGTGAAAGCCTGAGAGAATGTTTTCTCTCTAGGTGACTCTCCATAGGCACACTCTCCATTGTTGATAACTTTCCTCTGTGGTCCCATAATCTCCTTGATCAGAAAATTTGGGACCCAACTGAGTTATAGGATGTTACAGTACAGGTTCACCTATGTCTTGAGTCCTCGCTGACCTTGAAGGGCTAGGGCCAAAATATTGACTATCTTTTGATTTTATTGTTCTTGTCACCTGCCACCTAAACAAAAGTCTAAGACCAGACTCCTGAGACATGCATGCTTCTCACTCTCCTTTCCTGAAAGTGTTTAGTTAGGAATGTGCTATGAAGTTCCTGAGGGTGTCCCTCCAGAAAGAAAGCCATAAAGGAAGAGTAATATCTGCCAAATCCGAATGGCACTTTCAGTCTAGGAGAAGTAAATGACATAATGTTAAACAAAAGAAAAATATCTTATTGTAATTAGACAAAACTAGAAAAACAATATTGTTTAAATACCACAGTTCAGCTTTAGATTTAATTCATGAATTGAGATTCTTTTTAATATTTTAATTTTGTATATGCAGAAAGCTTTTAGATATTCCGTCTAGTCATTCCCATATTCTCTGAGTCAAATAAATGCTCAATAAGTGAATAATACCATTTTTTGCCTATAAGTTGCTATTATTTTTGAAGTTAATTTTTATATTGAATTAGAGTCAGGGGCTTACTTTCAATCTCCTATCCAGCTATAGCATCTTGCCCAGAAACAATTATTGAAGACTCTTCGCTTCCTCCAAAGTATGTTTTGTCATCAAGGTAAAGAATGAGTGGATAATCCTACCTAAACTCAGTCATGGTCCCCAATTTCAAGTACCCCTCTATTTTGTGCTCTATTCATCTTTTTAATCAAATAATTCCCAAAAGCTACCTCAGCAAAACATTATCCAGCTTTGAATTAATTTCAAGTTTAGATGTTTTTCTATAACTAATAAATAAATATTAATTACCTACTATACCATTCCCTGAAAGATGGAGAAATATAGTACAAGACAGAGCTGAGCAAAAAGCACACACACACACACACACACACACACACACACACTGCTCACTTAATGCAGTGTGCAGTCACTCATTCTGTTCCCTTTAAGAAGGAACACAGGAAACAAACAATTCATAGGATGTCAGTATAGTAAAGAGTTTCTTTTTAAACAGGGTTCCCAATACTAAGGTTAAAATACTAGGCATAAAAATGAGAGAAAAAAATAATTAAAGTTTATATAAAGCACAAGAGTCAGTGCATAGCGCTTGTGAAATGCTCATTCACTTTGTGTCAGGTATAGACATGTATGTGTTCATCTCTAATTCTTCATGCTAATGATTTCATTATGTTCCTTGGGCTCCTGCATTAAAGTAGTAGGAATAGGATGAAATTGAACAATTTAAATGTCTTGTCTTAGTTCTGGAGGCTAAAATTTCAACAGTGGCATATTTGAAGTGTGGATTAATTGTTAAGGATCTGAGAGTGAATCTATTTTGTTTTCCTCTTGCAGTCTGCTAGTTTTGGCGATTCACGGGTGCCCCTTGGCTTGCAGATACATCATGCCACTGTGCACCTGTCTTCTCCGGGCCTTTTCTCTGTTACTGCATCTTTTCTTCTTGAAATGATAATGAACATTGGGTGTAAAGGCCACCGTAAGTCCAAGATGATTACATTTAAAAATTTTTAGCTGATTAAGCTGCAAAAATACTTGTTTCAAATAAGGCCATGTAAATTTCAAGGTGGATAAAGACTTGAATTTGACTGTGAGGCTGTCAGTCCAGGATCTCGATGCTATGAGAATAGATCACAGTCTACAAACAAATGTTTTTAACTAAAGGACAGACTGTTAATTCATTTAAAATATATTTATTTTATTTTTCTATATGCTTTCCAGACTACACAAAACTGATGGACAGGGCAACACACTGGAGACCTTTTCTGTACCTCTCTTAGTCAGAAGCTTTATTTTCCCCCAATAAATATATTCTGCTCTTAAAAGAACCAGAAACAAAAAACCCTGATGGATGATAAAGACTATTTAGGGGGTTGGAACGATAGTTCAGCAGACTACGCGCCTGTTTTGGCAAGCTCAGGGAGCACGGTTTGATGCCTGTTCCCACAGGCTGTTCTGGCCCCTCACCCAGGGCGCACTGAGTGAGAGACCCAGTCCGGGCATGGTGGCGCACACCTTAATCCCAATGCTGGGAAGCTAAATTCAGGAAGATCTCTGTGAGTCTGAGCTGTGTATGAGACCCTGCACCAAATAAATAATATGAAAAAATCAGATTACAATAAGTTGATATGTAAACAGAGGTACTCTATCCTCAGAGAAAGGAATTTTCATCATTGTGGTCAGTTTCATTCTTCTTTTTGAAAATCTAAAAAAATTAATAAGAATTTTTAAAATGTTCTGTGGTAATTCTCTATAAATAATTTTGAATCAATAATAGATATCTACTTACTACTGAAAATTCCTCCCTTACAATTTTCACAGTACAGAAAAAATTATTATTTTGTTTGTGTGTAACTTTTTTTCACTTTTAAATAATATGCTGACAAAATATCAATATTCTCTAAAGTAAAAAAATCCACTAACCTGATTGAATCTTTCTTACTTGTAGGGAATTTTTCCCTTCATATTTCTTTATAACTTTGAATTCCAAACTGCTATACCTATGAACAGTTTTGCCCCTAAAACACAAGATGCCAGGATGCCAGGAGCAGTGTGGTGAGGGAAATCTAACTAATATAGCTGCTATGGAATCGCTGTGGTGCTGCGTGATTTATTTTGAATCCCAATCATCATTTTACCATCCTGCTCTCTTCTTTACTGTTAGAGTGAGCACGTTCAGTGACATCAGCTAAATCTTTATTCGGCCAATATTTTTACAGTGTCTTAACATAGAAGAGGTATGCCTAGCTTTCACCACCTCAGAGATTTAGGGGTATAATTTCACTTTAATGTGGAAAGTTTTAGCTGGGTAAGTTCCATTAGCCTCTTTGTCAAGAAGGGAATACACCTATTCATTTTCATGTTTGGTTTATATATTGAGATCCGTCAGCACATGAAGGGTGTTATATAGAGTTTGCAAAGATGGAAGTTTATTGTCTTCAACAGAGTTTTCCATGTGCACAGAAGAACTCTTCTAATAAGAATGATCTATATTTCTCTTAACAAACAAATGCCAAGCTATAAAAGTTTATGAAATAGGTTGTCTGTTTTACTTCTTAAAACTTTTCTTGCCCTGGTAGTGGTGCTTCCTCCTCTTATCACAGGCAGGAATGACTTTTCATTCTCTTCTGCAATATACCAAGAGGCATTCGAATACGGGTCTGATAAAGCTACTTATGTGTGGCTTAGCTGATTTCTCATTGTTGCTGCAATATATAAGGTAACTGTAGGAAAGGTTGAGTTAGATTGAAAACTATGCATAAGGTACATGTGCACAGAAACACACGCTTATGTTCACACCACAATTTGCATGTGACAGACGTGTTGATTGAAAGGAGATATGGAAAACTGTAGACATAGATAATAGCATCCTCAGAATTACTTTTTGGTCTATATTTTTCTTGTTGGACTTATTTGGACAAAGGGAACCAAGGGTGGGAAGATCACCATGCTGAACAAGACTGGTGCTGCTACCCGTGACTGTGTGTTTCGTAGCTCCGTGCGTGGGATCACGTAAAGCCTCACAGCATAAGGCACCCAGGGCACTCCGGACTCTCACTTTTGGGAAAGTGTGCTATCACTTTCACCTTCCTTTGGGACCTTCATCACTAAGCATTTTAGAAGTACAGCTGGGGGGGGCATGGAGATGGCTCAGTGGAATAAGTGCTTCCCTGGCTAGTTCAAGGGCCTGAGTTCAATCCCCAGTTATGCAAAAAGAAAACAAAAAGTACAACTGTGTGTTAATGTAATTCTATGTTCCTAAAAAATGCCTTCTTAAAAAGGGAAATAAATTAGTTTTGAAAATTCAGAAAGTATCTATATACAATGTTAGATAAAGTGAACTTCTGTTTTGTGACTGCCAGTGCTAAGAGAATTTTACAATGATAAATTATATTAGTATATGTGCTGCCGAAGCAAGCACTGATAAATTATATTAAAGATTTAAAAAAATATTAGTATGTATTTTTAAGACAAAAAGTTTACTTTCCTTTTGTGGAGCTGTGCACATGCATGACACATTTTAATTCCTGTTTTCATCTCAAGTCTTCCCATTAACCTAGCTCCCTTTATTTCTTGACCCCCTTACTGTCTGAGAAAGATTCATCTTCCTGCATTCTGTTAACTCTCTTTTATTTTGCTCTTCACTTTAAATTTTGATTTCAGGTGTTGAGAAATCATGCAATATTCAAGTTTTCATGTTTGATCTATTTCACTTATTACTGTAGTCTCAACATGGATTCCTTTTCCCAAAAATGACTCAAGCTTTATTTCTCTTTATAACAAAGCAGTACTTCACTGTGTTCATACCATATTTTTTTAATCCATTCATCTGCTGATGGACACATAGGACGTTGTCAAGGTTAAGGTGTGAAGAGTTTTATTGCTGCTCCAAGATTTATATGAGTGCTACATGTTAGATTGTTTTCAAATAAATATGCTTGTTCACAAACTAATTGAAACCTGAAACAACTCAAACACAACAGTTATATGATGCAAATAAGGATATCAAAAGAAATATCATAGGTCACTTTATTCTTAATCTTAATATATCAATTTTTCCTTTGTTTTCCAAATTATCTTCCATGTGAAATTAAGATCTCTGTAGGAATCTTCTATTCTCCCTTCTCCTTTTAACCTTCTCTTCTCCCCTCTTCCCCCATCCTCTCATCTCCTCTCCTCCCCTTGCAGCTCCTCTACCATTACATTGATTGTTCTACAGTAAATTTTATCTTTAAGGATAAAAATAATGAACATTGACAGTGAAGAATATATTAATCCAAAGAGAGGTTCTTATTTTTCTCTGCCTTCATTTTCTTTTACATTTTCTCAAGCTTTCTTAGAAACATCTACTACACCACTGTATATGTTTTCAATTGAGGACACAGGGCAGTCAGATTTACATATTCATTTATATGGCTTTCTAGAAAATATTGAATGAAACACATTGTTGAATATTCACTCTAGGTCTCTAACTTTTTTTTTTTGGAGGAATCAGGGATTGAACTCAGGCCCTTGTATTTGACAGGGAAGCACTCATTCCACTGAACCATCTGTCCAGCCCCTAGGTTTCTAACTTTATATTTAATGGTCTATAAATTGCTGGTAAATATTGACTGTGGGAGGACTTGAAAGGCTGTATCATATGACAAGTATGATATAAATAAGTTCTATTGTATTTTTAATTATATAGGAAAAGCTAGAGTTTCTTTGTCATTAAAAGGATGAGACTATTTTAGAATATTATCACTAAAGGTGAATTGCATAGATGTTTATGAATATGGGTGCTGTATTTAAGTGAATTAATTTTATGATCATCAGAATTAACACCGCAGATTTTAAAAGTTTAATTGTGCTTTTACTTTGGTGACATAGGAGAAAAGTGAAAACTAAAATTTTAGGCATTTAATAAGAGATAGTGACAATAAGTAATCAATTAAATTTTGATATCTAAGCAGAAAAGAATGTGGTTTTGATTGTATGTATTTGGATGCCTTTCCTCGAAATAATTTGTGACTACTTGGTTATTGACAATTTCATTTTTTAATTCATTTTAGTGAGAAAAAGGATAAAATAACAATGAAACAGATTCAAAACAGGTTAGGAGGACATTGCCAATTATTAATACATTGCATATTGTTGTCTTCATAGTAGTTATTCAAAGGACAAGATGCAGTCAGAATATCTTGTCTAAACACTGTTAATACAAACATTCTCAGTGAACTATGAGAAAGTAGCTGTGTATCTAAGTTTTTCACAACAAAATGATATCTTCTTTATAATTCTGCAAAGGTAGTAACCAGTGACTAATAGCTGACTTTAACCAGACAAGATATTTACCTCAGGACTCAGGTAGCTTGTTTGCTTTAGACACTGAGATGTAGTCCCACTTACATATATTTTATCAATTTCCTAACTCCTTTGGCTCCCAAAATGTCCACTCTTTTTGTTCTGTTTAGTGAGAGATGTGTGTTCCACTGCAGTTAGCGAAGCTGTGTTTAGCAAGTCTTTAAAGGACCTTTTCATACTTGATGCCAGTCCAAAGATTGAAGGTACGGTAATTCAGCAAAATTACCCAATATAGTCCAACAGTCCATAATAGCAATGAGTCACCAGCACAACTGGCAACTGTCAAAAGTTGTTAACCTGAGCCTTTTATAGATCATCATATTAATATAGCTTTATTTTTTATACTTCATGGTTACACTTTTCTGATGGATGGTTAAGATCAAGTTAAAGCAAGCCCTGTATAGCTAAAAATGTAACTTTTGGTATCTGATAAGGTCAGTCAAATCCCCTCAGAATGTACCCTGGAACCATATGGAACACCTTGTGGATCTTTTGTCAGTGTCAGCCATGTGCATGAGTCATAACACTTGCTTGGCCAATTTGCTCTCTGTGAAAACCTGAGAGAATTTTTTGTCTCTAGGTGATTCTCTTTAGGCACACTCTACATCACTGATCACTTTCCACTGTGGCTCCATAATGTCTTTGATCAGAAAATTTGGGGCACCACTGAATTACATGATGTCACAGAACAGGTTCTTTTGTTTCCTGAGTTCTCAATGATCTTGAAGGGCTACGGCCAAACTATTGGCTATTCTTATGGCAAATCTATCTCTCAAATTTTTGGTCTTCAAATTTTAGTTGTTAAACATCCAGAGGAGAAGCTTAATGATATTCATACCCTGTAACAATGGAACTTCAGCGTACCAACACTATGTGTCTGAATATCGAACACCTTAGACATAAAATGGACTGCTATTTTCCAACAACCATGGATATTCTAAACTTTAAATTCCTATATAATGTTAAAAAACTGTTACACATTTTTACACAGAAATCTAGAAATAAAACTGTATACAAAATTGTAACAGGACAATCCTATGACATTTTCTTCCTTGTCTCTTGTTTTTTTTATCATCCTTTTTCCCATAAACATTTACTTTAGAGAAAGTATAGCTATAATTGATATGACATTAGAAGCAGTATGCATTAAGAAGATCAAAATAACAAGTATTTCAAGCATTCCTCTTTGTACTACACATTTATGCCCTTGTTTTAACTGCTTAGTTCACTGGTATCAGCATATAGAATAGTCAGGGTGAGAATTCTACCCATTCAATGCTGTTTTCAAAAACCTGATGGAAATTTTAAGGATCAATGCCTTAAGCATTTTTTATATTCATGTACAGTTTTGGCCCTATCATATTTCCTAACTTACTTCCTTTCTCTTTCTACACTGTTTAATCCTTAAGTTCTCTCTTTCCATTTAACTTTCAATTTTTGTTTCTTCTTTAGAGTTCTTACACTAGACATACAATATGATTTGTACACATTTGGGTCTGGTTTATTTCACTTATGAGTATAGCTTCAAATTCCATCCGCTTTCCTATGAAGGCTTGGAGATTGTTTTTCTGTACAACTGAGTAATGCTCCATTGTATAAAAATACCACATCTCTTTTAGCCATTGCTCAGATGATGGGCATTTTGGTTGTTTCCAAGATGTGGCTATCACAAATTGTGCTGCTATAAACATAGAGCCATATATGTCACTATGATATGATGTTTGTTCTTTTGGGAAAATTCCCTGAGGAGGATAGCTGTATTGAATGGGATTTCCATTGTTAACATTTTGAGAAGTATCCACACTGATTTCCATAATGATTACACCAGTCTACATTCCCCCTAGCAGTGGAGAAGTGTTCCTTTTTCTCCACAGCCTCTTCAAAATTTGTTGTTGGTTGATTTTTACTTCTTCTTCTTCTTATTTTTTTTTTTTTTTTTTTTATGGAACCAGGGATTGAACTCAGACCCTTGAGCAACAGGCAACTGCTTGTTCAACTGAGCTATCTCCCCAGCCCAGTTGAATTCTTTATGATAGTCATTCTTTCTGGGATGAGATAGGATTTTAGTGTTTTATTTTGCATTTCTTGAATGACCAATAATGTTAAACATTTTTCCATATATTTACTTGCCATTTGTATTTTTTCCTCTGAATTGTATATTCAGCTTGATGCCCATTTTTGGATTGGTTCTTCAATTTTTGGGGTGCTGAATTTTTTTTAGCTCTTTATACATTTTACATAGAAATCTTTTTGCTTAGTGCTCATTAGTTAAATTTTTTCCCAAATTTGTGGGTTGTCTTTTCAAGCTGTACTTTCTTTGACATGCAAATAAGACGAGGTCCCAGTTGTAATTCTTTCAAGTATTTCCTATGCAGTTTGATTTTTGTTCATGATCCTTTTGGCTAGTCTTATGCCTTTAAGATTTCCTTCTAACATTTCTTCCAGAAGATTTAGTGGATCTGTTTTAATGTTTAGATCTTTAATCCATTTTGATTTTAGTTTAATATATGGTAATAAACCCGGGTAAATTTTCAGTTTTTAACTTAGGTGCTTGAACTCGACACCACAATCCAACACAGTCCAGCATTCTGCAACCATAGTGAGTTATTCAAAGAAATTGTCGACCATATCCATTTACAGCTCAGCTTAATATTATGGGCTCACGATGTAAACTTCATTTTTATAGTTTTATACTTTTCTGCTGGATGGTTAAGACCTAGGTAGATCAAAACTTATATACCAAAACAAGAACTTTATATTTCCTATGTGGTCATTGAAGTCTTCTCAGGGTTTATCTTGTAGTCCTGTACATCATTCTGTAGTTCCTTTGTCTGTGTCATCCATGTGGATGAGTCACGGCCAATGCTTGAGTGCCCACTTTTGACAGGTGTAGACAAAGGAAGGGTTGTAGAAAGAAAAAATCATGATGTGTGTGTATAGACAGTACAGTTGGGATAGATAATGCTGTGCTTCTACATAGTTCTATGAGAGGCAAGATCTGCACTAATGGTGGCTGGACAGGATATTATGTCGGCTTTTAGTGCTATGGTCATCCACTAGGTAAATAATTTTTGAATTTTTGATATAATTCAGCTATAAAAAATGATAAGTAAGCAACTACACTCTTAATTCACTGATAAGAGATATCTGCTAAAATAATGTCTGTAAATATAATATCATATATGCACCTTGTACAATACCAAAACATTATGAAAACAGTTTGCAATGTATTAATTCATCGACTCTGTATGGTTAAGGTGTCTTGAAATTGTCTGATTGACATTTGTATTTTAATAAAATAAAAATAAATGAAAAAAAAAGGAAAAAATTTTCAGTTTTTAGCCTGTAGAGAGCCAATTTTTTCCAGCACCTTTTTCAAAGAGGCTATGATTCTTCCAGTAAGCATGTTTGGCCCCTTTGTTGAAGATAAGGTGGCTGAGTTTGTTTGTGTTGTACCTTCTAATCTATTCCATTGATCCTAATATCTACTTTTTGCCACTACCATGTTGATTTTATCACAGTAACTTTGCAGTATAATTTCAAGCCAGGGATTGAAATGCCTCCTACCTTGCCTTTGTTGCTTAGATTTAGCTTTGCTATTCTAGGTATTTTCTGGTTCCAAATAAATTTTAGGAATGATTTATCTAGGCTTGTTGAGGTATGTTGGTGGTATTATGATAGGGATTGTAATAAATCTATATAACAATTTTGGAAGTATAGCCATCTTCACAATGTGGTTCTTCCTATCTAGGAGCATGGAATAGTATCCATTTCTTTAAATCTTATATGAGCTCTTTTTTCAAAGTACAGTAATTTTCATTGAATAGGTCTTTTATCTCTCTAGTTAGATTGATTCCAAGTATTTCATTTTCCTCAATGCTTTTGTAAAAGGTCTCATTTGTCTCTCAGTGTGTTTGTTATTTGTGTAGAAGAATGCTATTGACTTTTGTGTATTTATTCTGTATCCTTCAATGCTACTGTATTTGTGTATTAATTCTAGTAGCTTCTTGGTGGAGTTTTTTGGGGTCTTTCAAATAGAGTATCATGTTATCTGGAAATAAGGATAGTTTAACTTTCCATATTCTTATTCTTTTTATTTGTCTCTCTTGTCTAATGGCTCTAGCTAATGATTCCAGAAGTATATTGAATAGGATTGATGATAAAGAACATTTTTATCTTGTGCCTAATCTTAGAGTAAAATGTTTCAGTATTTCCCCATTGAGAATTATTTTAGCCTTTCAGTTGTCATAGATGGTTTTTATGAAGTACAGGCCATTTATTCTAATTTTCTGTAGGAATTAGAGCATGAATATGTGTTGGAATTGGTTAAAAACTTTTCTTCATCAATTGAGATGATCATGCATTCTATGGATTGGGCTCTATTGAAACAGTGTATTACATTTATATATTTGCTTCTTTTGAACCATTCTTGCAATCGAGGATGAATCCTACCTGGTCATGGTATATAATCTTTTTAATGATTTGCTGTGTTCTATTTGCCAGAATTTTATTGAGGACTTTTGCATCTATGTTCATGAGGGAGATTGACTTATAGTTCTTGTTTTTAGTTGCATCTTTCTCTGCTTTTGGTATCAGTGTAATACTTGCTTCTAGGAGTAATTTTAGAGTATTGTTTCCTTTTCAACTTCATGGAGGAGTTTGAGGAATATAGGGATTATTTCTTACATACATTTCTTGTAAAGTTCAGCTGTGAATCCATTAGGACCTGTACTTTACTTTGTTGGTAGTTTTTTTTTTTTTTATTTTATTATTTTTTTTTTATTGCAGTTTGACTTTCATTGGCTGCTATTGAGTTGTTGTGAGTTCTTATATCTTCTTGTTTCAGTCTGGTAATTTGAACCTTTCGAGGAATCTGCCCATTTCTTCTGTGCCTTCAGTTCTGTGAGCGTAAATTTTCAAAATAGTTGTTCATGATCTTCTGAATTTCTGCAAGGTTTGTGGTAATTTCACCCTTTTAATTCCTTATTTTTTGAATTTGAGTAGTTTTTCCCCCTCTTTTTGATTATGTTAGCCTGGGGCTTACCAATTTTATTTAATCTTTCAAAGAACCAACTTTTTGATTCATTAATTCTTTGCATTGTTTGCTTCATCTCCATTGCATTAATTTCTCCTCTAATCCTTATAATTTCCTCCTGTCATTGGGTTTTGGGTTTGGTTTATTCTTCTTTATCTAGACTTTTGAGTTGCAGCATGAGGGTATTTATTTGTTACCATTCTTTTATTCTAATGTGTTAGTTCATCACTATAAATTTCCCTCTAAAAGCTTCTTTCATTGTATCCCATAAATTCTGATGTACTGTTCTTGAGTTTTCATTGAATTGTAGACACTGTTCTATTTCTTATTTAATTTCATCTATAACTCACTGGTTGCTAAGGAGGGTATTATTTAATTTCCATGTATTTATGGAGTTACAGTGGTTTCTTTTGTCATTTATTTCCAGTTTCATTGCATTGTAGTCAGATAATATACATGGGATAATTTCTATTTTCTGGCATATACTTAACCATGACCTATGGACTAGTATGTGGTCTATTTTTGAAAATGTCCTATGTGCAGCTTAAAACAATGTGTATTTTGATATTGTTTGGTAGAACACGCTGTAGTTCATTTGTTCCATGTTCTCATTCACTTCTGCTACCCTTTTGCTAATTTTTTGTCTTCTTGAACTACCTTTTTGGAATAAGAGTATTAAAGTCTCCTGTTAAAATTGTGGTATTGCATATTCGATTTTTAATGTCCATTAGTATTTGTCTTACATAGTTAGGTGCTCCCATGTTTGGTGTGTACATATTTATGAAAGTTACCTCTTCCTCTTGTATTTTCCCATAACCAGTATGTAGTGACTTTCTTTATTTCATTTGATCATTCTTGGTTTGAAGATCAGACAGTCTTCAGAAGTGAAGACAGACTGAATCACATCAGACTGAGCAGAATTGCTACCCCTGTCTTTTTCTGTGGTGCTTGGGCATGTAATAATGTTTTTCTTCATTTGACTTTCAGTCTATGAAACTCTTTATGAGCTAAGTGTGTTTCTAATATATAGTATATTGTTAGATTTTGCTTCCTAATCCACTCTGTCAGTCTATTTTTTTCAACTGGTGAATTGAGTCCATTTACATTAATGGTTATAATTGACATGTGTTGACTTATAATTGACATTCTATTTACCCAGGTTGCAGTGAGTATATGGATGGTCTCTCTCTCTCTCTCTCTCTCTCTCTCTCTCTCTCTCTCTCTCTCTCTCTCACACACACACACACACACACACACACACAGATCAGGCTTGGGAGCTGAGTTGAGTAGAGTCTGGTGGGCATAGAAGGTCCCACACATATGCAGGGCCTGGGCGATCTCTGGATTCAAAGCCCTATCGTCAGTTTCTTGGATAAGATGGATGTCCCTGAGACACTGTAGATTCTCAGCCTGGCAGCCTAAATGCAATATCTTGGCCATGAGTTCTCAAGGGAATGCTGGGACGTTATTTATTGCTAGGTATTACCATGTATCTTATATTTAGACACAGTACTAACAAATTCTCTCCATAAAATTAGTGAAGAATTTTCTCACACACCTGCATACATTTATTCTCTACAGGGGAAGCATCAATTTAACATAAGTTCCTCAAGAGCAAGTCATAATTTGAGCAAACTTCTTGTGAGTTCAAAAAACAAATATAGTTGTAATATCAAAATAAAAAAAAATGTTGGACATTCTCATGAATATTTTTGGTGTGTCTTAAGTGTTCTTTTCTAACATCCATCCTTACCAGGGCTGGTGAGCTAGGTCAGTAGAATAACTGCTTGCCTGGGAATGTCAGGGTCCTGAAATCAATCCCTAAGACAGAAAAAAAAAAAGAATGGTTCTTCTATTTTAGAGCCAGGGAGACAGCGCAGTAGAATAAGCACTTGCCTGGTAAGCGCAAGAGCCTGAGTTCAATCCCTGGTTCTGCAGAAAACAAAACTCCTCCCCCATCCTTCCCATAAGATTGTCAGTAATTCCCTCTATATTATCATCATTAATTCCTGTGGGTGTCCTTAAAATTTTAGGTCATGTAGGTCATTCAGGGACTACCACAGACATTAATATCACTCAATAAATTTAAGCATGTTAACTTTTAAAATTTAAAATGATAGAATTGGCTTAGTTTTTTAAGGAATAGATCTGGAATTAATTAATTAATTACATCTCCCTTTTGAAATTCCTTTATGAGAAATTTGCTAACAATACAGATTTTTACTTTTCTCTTTGTTCTTAGAGCAAGAGCTACAGCTCCTTACAATGAGCCACATTCCCAGTTCCCCATAGTCTTCTTGGGACATGGTTTTGCTATCTGTATATCCAAGCTGGGCAGAAATTTGCAGTCCTCCTTGAGAAAGTGCTGAGATTGAAGACATGTGTCACCCTGCATGAGTAAAAGTCTCTGATACTGTCAGAATTGTCACAAATATACATGATGAGTGAATCTGTTGCATGCTTATCTCTGCATTTTAAAGATGTTCTATTTTACAAATAGAAACTTTTACTCATACCAATCCATCCACTAAGAAAAATATCTGCACTCCCTTATTGGCCAAGCAGAGTGGAACGTTACTTGCATTCACAAATCACTTACTGCTTTTGCTTGTAGAAGGCAAACCTTGGAAATATTAATGTTTCCACAGTTCTGTAGCAACCACAGCATGTGGCTCTCAAATCTTCACCTGCCTTATCTGGACAGACAGCAAAAAGCTTGAGCTATATGTCACAGATTTCCTTAAGTTCTGAAAATGCAGCCAGAATCATAGGTTATTTTTCATGCTATCGCGTCTCTTTTTTGTTTGTTTGGTTTTTTGCTAGTTGCACCAGGCATAGAAATCAGGACCTTCCACTTTTCAGGCAGGTGCTATGACCCTCGGCCATATCACCTGCCCTTTTGTTTCTTAAATTGGTAATGTAAGGTTGAAATAGTTGAAATACAATTTATGTCTTGTTTTTAAAAAATAATTTGATATTATTTTTTCAATACAGGGGTTGTGTCCAGGGCCTTTGCACTGAGCTATATTCCTAGGCCTTTTAAATTTAGTGCTATTTATTTTGAGAAATTCAGTTAATTGTTTGGATGTGGATTGAGCTTACAATCCTCCTGCTTCTGTGTTTAATAATTATGAAAATAGTATTTCTGGGTTTATTATTTTGCTGAATATGACATGTACTCAGATTCAGAATATTTTAAAAACACATATGAATCTATATACTTAGTATATATACTTCAACCACAATTGGTATATGACCTATAATGTCATGTCTTCTCTGTTCAGGCAGTAATGTGAAAGATATTCTTATGTGTTAAATTCTAAAATATTTGAGTGTAACTATGTAACAGTTTGGTTATAACCACAGATATCTAACATAAGTCTACACATTTGATCAGTGAAGCATAAATTAAAGCCAAAAATAAACATTTCTTACATTTAATGCACATTCCCCATGAACATCCCAAAGATTTATGTCACAGTGAATACATTTCACAGTGTTTAATAAATATTGCTTAATTCAATCGACAGCTAAGAGTAAACATTTCTTGTTACTTGGATGACTTCATTTGTGGCTTTCACAACTCAATCAGGTTGGATTTTTATAAAGCAATATTCAGCAATATAAAAGCACAATTGAAAACTGAGTGGAAAACTCAAAATGAAACTTCTCAGAAGAAAATCATTCCATAAAAAATGACTGTATCTCTGACAGTGAATACTCCATTTTTACTTAAAGTAAGCTTATTGATTAAAAAATATAAACTCATTTTTATTTTAAAATTTCCTTGATGTTTTCCTCAAATATGAATTTAATTATTATGTGTAATGCTTTGATGTTGGGCATGTATTTCATTGTTAAACTAAGAGCATTTAAGAATTTTACTTCTTTTCTAGCTATAGATCTGAAAATATATATAGATATATATTGGAGTATTTTGAACACTGCAGTCAAATTCTTCTGAAACATATATAATGAAGTTATATTATATTGCATAAACAGACATTAACATAAAGGTCAAACTCTGAAGTATAAATATATTAACTTCTCACTAACCCTTTCATCTTCCATTTAACTTGAACTTTGTGTTAAAAAAATAGGTGAAATTAAAGCATCTTTTGATACTCCTCATTATTCCTTTCTTCTTAATGATCAATACCAACAACAAATAAATAAATAAGATACACAAATAGCTCCCTCATGTTTTACAGCAACAGTTCATAATTTGACATAAACCAAACTTCTAATATTTTCTCATGATCAGGATGATGTATATTTACTAAAACCATCTTTAAAAAGTCAAGGATGATTTTATCCTTTCCACTTAGCAGTTATTACCTGAAGGACTTTATTTTCCTTGGAATTTTGTATGTTCCACATTTGTTTAGGTGTTTTATTTTTATTTTACTAGTGTTTGTTGTTAAATAAATATGTTTAAATTACTATAGCTATACTGGAGTATTTTGAACCCTGCAGTCAAATTTTAATCACTGAATTTTATGTATTATTTCTCAAGTTTCCTAGCTGCACAGAGAAGAGAATCAATTTGCTTGGGACATAGAAAAGCTACAAGCCTCAGGATGAGAAAGAGCTTTGCTAAGCCTTGCTGTGTCATGCAGTAGAGTGAGATTAGGATTTACGCTGATAGTAAAACTGAGAACCACATGTTACATCCTGACACATTTTTTTCCTCTCAAAACAAACAATAAATAACCCTGAAAATCTTCTAAGGTGTTCATCCTTTGGGGAAAAATACCTGTCTCACTAAATTTTAAATGCCATATTTCCTTGGGGGAAACTTTGTATTTCATCTGTGACTTTGTGGGGGGAACACTGTATGGTAATAAATGCTTATCTGAAAAACTGTGTTTGAGAACGAAGAATTGACCCCTGGAGAGCTGTCCTCATGAACTTCATGTGCATCCTATAAAAGTGATGGTGAGTGGTTTTGTTGTTTTCTTGTAATTTCTCAGAGGTGGGTCGTGTAGGCACTGATTTTTTTTTCTTAACTTCAATCAGGATGCTGGAGCTGAATACCAGCTTATCTCACATAGTATAATAAAATGTGACTGTAGGAAAATGGTACTCAATATACTCTCATGGCCTTGGGATTACATACTCTGATCACAGTTGTCCTTTGGGATGATACAGCTGCCTGGAAGGTTCAGAGAAGATGCTTTAGGCCCACCTTTACCAGGCCAACTTCACTGATACAGGCCAGTACTAGGGCTCCGTGTATATTATTTTCAATGTGATTTGTTTAAAGAAAAGTAGATTTAAAGCTATTGTTCTGCTAGACCGTTTTCCTTTCAAAAGTAAGGAACGTGAGGAACAGAACTACGGAATGACCTTTTAAACTCTGCCCAAACAAGGGTCCGCGCAGTCAGAGTCCTGACCAGAAAGCATGAATACTCCTGCCCCTTCCCTTACGGCCCTTACTTAGAGGTATATCCAAAAGTAAATGTCTCCAAATTGAAAAGGATCTCAAGCAAATCTGATTTTTTTTTTCAGTACCAGGATTAAACTCAGGACCCTGCATTTACCAGACAAGCACTTATTCTAATGAGCAATCTTCCTGGGCCCTGATATTTCTTTGTGATAACAACTTATCTCCAGCCTCACTGAAAGAACAGAAAATCAAACCTTGAAGGTGAAGTGCTAGTACCACATCCACACTGCTAATTAAAGGCAAAGAAGTGAGCAAAGACCACAGTAGAGGGCTTCCCTAGACAATACCTTTCCTTCTGCCTTAGTTTTGTCTCTGGCCCTCTTCCTGTTCATATCTGCAGTTGACATCAATGACTATCTTTTCAGCCTGCAACCTCTGAATTAGAAGTGATACTCTAGAAACAAAGGTTTATAATGGCTGACATATTGGGTCAACTTGAGAATTTTCCAAGTTCAACTCATCATGGGGTCAAGGTCCTCACTCTGTAGATACCCTGAGCTTATGAAAGAGCAGGGCAAAGAGATGGTGTGCTATTGCACACATACAACATAAGGAAGGAAAAGGGGCTTGCTTACACCCTTTTTGCTCCTGTTGTTTTTGTTGTCTTCTGCTGCCTTGAACTCTTGTTCCTGTGTCAGGCCAACCTGCCTTGGAGCGAGCTGATTATGAATTGAAACCTCCACCAACCTTGAGCTAATGTTTTGCTCTCTTTAATTTGTAACTTGGTTGTTAGTTATTTTGTCTTAGAAATGAGATAAAAGTAACCAAGACCAAGTTTTAAAGCTACATATGAAAGCATGACAGGTGCCTTTGCAGAGATAATGCTGGGAATGATCTTTTCTTTTCTATACTTAACACACTAGAGGATTCCAGGCCAATTTTTTATCTGGATGGTGGACATACATCTTAGAAGTCTCTATGTAAATCTCAATGCTGACTAAAGATCCATGTGCTAGATTCACTCCCCAGCCAGTGATGGTAACAGAATACGATAGGACTTCTAAGAAATCACAAGAGGTAACTTTTAAAAGATAGCTAGGGGTGGGTTTCTCCAATCAGAAGAGTAGCCTACAAGGGAAGAGTACTATTCAAGCCCCCTATTTCTCTTTTTGGCTGCCTAGATGTAAGATGAATTTTGTGCTGCAACATGGTTGCCAACAAGATGATATGAGTTTTCACAGGTCCAATAATAACAAGACCAACTGACCATGGACTGTAACTTCCAGAACTCTGAGCCCAATAAACATTTTTATTTATAAATCAGTTATCTCAGTTATTTGTTATACAGACAGGAAATTGACTAACACAGAAATAATTTTAATGGCTTAAAATTCCTCTCTGTTTTGTTAACACAAATTTATTTGTGTATTTCAGAAAACTCAATTTTAGAATAACAATTTTAATTACCATTACAACATTATTAATTTGCTCTAAGGTTTCATTTGTATTTTTTAAACATCTACCCATCATTACAGATTTACTTCTCAGTGAGTATCCATTTTATAAGTACATATGATCTTTTCTTTAAATTTATTTTTTATTTTATTGAAGGACAAATATCAATCAGACAGTTTCAAGACACCTTAACAAGACAGATTTGATAAATTAATACATTGCAAACTGTTTTCATAATGCTTTGGTATTGAACAAGGTGCATACATGATATTATATTTACAGATATTATTTTAGCAGATGTCTCTTATCAGTAAATTAAGAGTGTAGCTGCTTACTTATCTTTTTATACATGAATTATATCAAAAATTCAATAATTATTTTCCTAGTTGATGAGTGTACTACTAGAAGCCAACATAATATCCTGTCCAACCACCATTAGTGAAGATCTTGCCTCTCATCGGATTATGTAGAAGCACAGCATTATCTATCCCAACTGTACTGGCCATACACACACATCATGATTTTTCTTTCTATACCCCTTCCTTTGTCTACAACTGTCAAAGGTGGGCAATCTATTGTCATTCAACTAACTTAGGTGCTTGAACTCGACACCACAGTCCAGCACAGTCCAGCATTCCACAACAATAGTGAGTTATTCAAAGAAGTTGTCGACCATAGCCATTTACAGCTCAGCTTAATATTATGGCTCCGCGATGTATACTTCATTTTTATACCTTTCTGCTGGATGGTTAAGACCTAGATAGATCAAGACTTATATACCAACACATGAACTTTATATTTCTTATGTGGTCAGTGAAGTCCTCTCAGGGTTTATCTTATAGTCTTGTACATTATTCTGTAGATCCTTTGCTGTTTCATCCATGTGGATGAGTCACGGCCAATGCTTGACCAGTTTGCTCTCTGTGAGATCTTGAGAGAAAGTTTTCTCTTCATGTGACTCTCCCCAGGCACACTATAGAACTTCAATCTCTTTCCTCTGTGGCTCCATAATCTCCTTGTTCAGAAAATTTGGAGCTCACCTGAGTTTCATAATATTGCAGTACAGGTTCTCCTATGTCCTGAGTCTTCCCTGACCTTGAAAGGCTAGGGCCAAAATGTTGGCTGGCCTTCTGGCTCTTCTATTTCTCTAACTTTGACTTGTGAATTAAGTTTGAAGCATTTATACTGAAGTGGATGCCACTTGAACATATACTCATAAGTGAAATAAACCAGACACACATGTGTAAATATCATATAGTCTCCCTAGTATAACAAGCGAAAAGCAGAAATACAAAAGGAAACATACAACAACTAAAATCAATTGAGTCAGATAAGGCAAAGTGAATGGCATATACTACAGGATAGTAATCAGCTTTTCTTCTGGATGGTTAGTACATATGATCTTTTTAACTAGATCTAAACTAACTTGATCTGTAAGTATCTAGAAGTAATGTAGTGATTGTTTTATTTCTGGAAAATGACAATTGTTTACATCAGTATATTAGTGTTTTAAATAGACACGGACTATGCAGTAGAAAAATGCCTTTGTTAAAGAAGGCAGTGTTCAGTTATTTTTATGAGGTGAAAAAAGGTAAACCTAAGGTCTCAGGCATGCCATTCAAGCATCCTCTCATTGAGTTATGCCCACAGTCCCATGTACTTTATTCTACCTTATCTAAGTTAATTTTCCCTGTGCTACAGACAGGAAGCATGAAACCTGACAAGCAGTGCTTGTTATATACTTGGGACCTACTTTATGAAAACATCCTCGTGACTATCTGTAGTGTCTTTTATTTATAGCTCACAGGACACCAACACCAACCTGAGAAAGACAGTTTATGATTATTCATATGTTATTTTCTCAATCAATTCATATTAAGACATTTTGATATCAAAGATAATTTAAATTATATAACAAGGATACATCCTTTCATGACATTATGGTAATTTCACAGTTTTCAGAAACATAAAATCTAATCTTATTCTTTATATTTTTCAGAACCAGGAATTGAACTCAGGCACTTGTGCTTTCCAGGCAAGTGCTTATTCTACTGAGCCATCTCCTCAGACCCAAATCTACTCATTCTTAAATTCAAGAAACGTTATCTTTTGTAGTTTGTCCTGTTTTCTGAGTACTTTGTCATTTTTCATAAAACTTAAGTACAATCCTATAATTTCCACACATATCCATAGATCATATACATTTCTTGTCTACTCTGTGTACATTCTTCCTCTTGTGCCATGTGTAGGATATGACATAAAGATAGAGGAAGAACCAAGAGCAAAGATCATTCCTGCGAATGGCTAATGAGTCTGTGGTAGTACTCACAGAGAACTTTGAGGCAAGCTCTCTTTACCGTATTAACAAAACAGTGTCAGAAAATTTTCATCAGTTAGAACTATGCTTATTTATAGTTAGCATTGATTATTTTTGAGGCAATTAACTGGATCAAAAATATAATAATGATGATGATGATGATGATGATAGGACCAGCCAAATACCTTAGTGGATTAGAGTACCTGCTTAGGCACACTCTGGCACTGGGATATGATCCTTGGTGAGCGATGCTGGCCCCTCCCCTGAAGTACGCTGAGGCAGTGATTGAGACTGGACATAATGGCCTGAGGTTGTAATCCCAGCACTTGGGACGCTGAAAACAGGAAGATCACTATGAATCACCAATTTGTGTAGTGTGGCCCTGTGCTCAATACATTAAAAAACAACAACAACAAAAACCTTAAGTGAAGGGCAGGCCAGATAACTCAGCAGATTAAGCGCCTGATTAAGCAGAGTGCAGCGCCTGGGGTTGGATCGATCTCCATCATGATGTGATGGCCCAGGACGTGGGGTGTGCTGAGACAGTGATTGAGCTGGGTGTGATGGCGCACAGCTGTAGTCCCAGCACTAGGGAGGGAGGGAGAAAACAGGAGGATCAGTAAGAGTCTAAGCTGCACCTGTACAAAATAAATAAAAACAAAGTTATATTTGCTATGATTGCATTTTTTGCCAGTTTTAGATAGGTTCACATGATCCCAGTAAGATAAATACTGGAACTTCTGGTAAGAAAATACTAGTTACTACAAAACAACTACCTTACTAATGATGTTAAGTATGATGTTTTTTCTATAATTCATTATCTTTTTATATATTTATTTTTAAATGATTTAGCTATATCATAAATTAGATACATAAGCAATTTTTAATGCAGGTGAGATTTTTGCCAGAACAAGTTTTCTAAAACCACCATTAAGAGCTCTACATCTTAATAGGGGATTAGACTATGGATATAAAAATTCTTCAGTGCTCAATCTACAACATAAAATGATGTATCAATTTCATATAACCTTAGTATATTCTCTCGTATAAATAATCTCAGCATTGTTTATAGTATGTATTACCATTCAAATATTATATAAATAGTTATATTATATAGGGAGTCATGATAAAGTCTATGCAATTTAATACACACATTTTAAAATTATTTAAGATTTGTTATTAATAAAATATGAAGTATGTGTCGATCAAGGTCCAGCCATATTTAAAAATGAATGTACAGATATGCACGATCTTTTAGAATTATAAAGATAATCTTGAACAAACAACCACAAATAAGATAGCTTCATGTATTTGTGCTAATCTTATAATATCTCTTGTAAAGGCATAAATCAAAATTGTCTCAGGGACACATTTTTAAAATCAGGTTTTAAGAAATTTCCACACTTAGGAATATCGTGAACTTACATTCAAAATGAGAAAGACTGTGACACACAGTCACGTGTGACAGTGAGATGAATCTGCAGGACGGAATTTGCAGCGAGTGTAGGCACTGGCCTGGAGCAGAAGGAAAGCACTCATACTGAAGAAACTGTCTTTCTTCCAGTGAATGTGTTTGGCCCCTAATGAAGATAAGGTCTTTGGCATTGCTTCTATATCTTCTTTTGATCTTTTGTTCATCCTTAAAGTTGTTTGTTTTGCAGTAACACCCTGTTTTTATCACAATACTTCTGTAGTGCAAGTTCAAGTCAGGGATTATGATGACCCAGTTTGGACTATGTGGTCTAGAACTGTTTTTGCTGTGCTAGGTCACCTCTAATTCTGTGATGTATGCTAAAAGAATTTGGTAGAGATTGCATCATATTTGTGTAAAGGTGAGGAATATGGCCGTTTGTACCATGTTGGTCCCTCCTACCCAAAGCAAAGGATACCTTTCCATTTTCTGAAGATATTCTCAGTGAGTTCCTTTTCAGAGCACTGTAGTTTTTATTGTGGGGTTTTTATTCTTTTAAATGTGATTCCTATGTATTTCACTTTTTCTGTGCTATTATGAGAAATGTGGTTTCCCCTATTTCTTTCTTAGTGGGTTTCTTATTGTGTGAAGAGATGTTACTGAATTTTTTTGAGTGTTCGCTTTGTATCCAGCTGTATTACTGAGTTTGGTTATTGAATATAGAATCATTTTGTGGAGATATTAGGGTTTTCTTTGTAGAGCAGCATGTCATCAGAAAATAATGATAATATAGCTTCTTTGCTTATATTTGTTCCTTTTCTTTTCTTTTTCTCCCTCTCTTGACTAATTGTTCTGGCTAATATTTTCTGAACTATATTGAACAGGAGTGGTGACCGGGGAATCCTCATTCTGGTTCTCATTTTAGAGTGGATGTGGTTAGTTTTTTTCCATGTCATGTGATGTTGGCAGATTGTATGTGATAAATGCCTTGTATAAGGTTGAGAAAAGGACCATCTATTTTGCTATTTTTTTTAGTTTTTTTGTCACGAATGTGTATTAGACTTCATTGAGTGTTTTCTTTTAGTCTATTGAGATGATCCTCTGATAATCATGTGATCATTGGCTTTCTAATATGCTATATTATATTTACCGATTTGCATGTTTAACTATTCCTGTATCACTGGAACGAATCCTACTTTGCCTAGAAAAAGACATATGCATGTATATATGCAGAATAGTGTTAATTGTATTGTTGATTTC
Source organism: Ctenomys sociabilis (assembly GCA_004027165.1). Classification (NCBI taxonomy): domain Eukaryota; kingdom Metazoa; phylum Chordata; class Mammalia; order Rodentia; family Ctenomyidae; genus Ctenomys; species Ctenomys sociabilis. The sequence goes on along the minus strand of PVKA01000580.1, from coordinate 67,341 downwards.
TGCTGCTTTATTGAGAAGTCAGTGCTTAAGAACCATTTTTCTTTTTGATTTCTTATGACTTTTTCAAAAATCAATCTTGTAGGTTTATATCTGATAACCTAAACAGCTAATTTGAAGATAATATTATGCAACAGCTACTTTTCTTGAATTTCTAATGTTTTGTTTAATGAAAATTTATATCATTTCTATTTTTTACTGTTTTATGTTCTTAATTTTTTTTAAATAATAAAAGAACAAAGAAAGGATGTTCAAAATCAGCAGTATTTGACAGATACAAATTAAACAGTTCTCACCTTCCATTTCCCTCTTGAAAAATCGCTACCATCTACAAATTGACCAATAAGCAATACTGGAAGAACTGTGAGGAAAAAAAGGAACAAGTCTCCACTGCTGATGGCTCAAGCACTGTAGAAATCAGTGTGACCATTCCTCAAAAACCTACGAGAAGAGGTTTCAGTTGACCAAACTGTTCCCCTTTTACTCATCTTCCCAAAAGAATTAAAAAAGTTATGCCAGGCCGGGCGTGGTGGTGCATGCCTATAATCCCAGCACTCGGGAGGCTGAGACAGGAGGATTGTTGTGAGTTCGAGACCAGCCTGAGCTACAAAGTGAGCTCAAGGCCAGCCTGAACAGCATAGTGAGACCCTGTCTCAAAAAGACAAAAAAAAAAAAAAAAAGTTATGCCAGAGCAATATATGTGCACCCAACACAGTCTGTCATAGCTAAATCTTAGAAAGAACCCAAATGTGCTGATCAACTGATAAATAGAAGATATACTTTTAGTTTTTGTTTACATTAGATTATTACTCATGTATAAGGAAGGATAAACTTGAGATATTTCTAGTTAAATAAATGGACCTTGGGGCCATCCTCTTAAGTGAAATAAATCAGACACACATTTTTAAGCACCTCATTGTTTCTCTGGTATAAGAAAATGAGAATGTTAAAAAAAAAAAAAAACAGAATGTGTACTATATATTGTGAATTAGGAAATGGGATTCTGGTTGGGGGAAAGAGGGGAAATTATTTTAAAAATAGAAATAAAAGGATAAAATAGAACCAATGCTTTATAAATAAGGAGAGCAAGAGGGATATAAAACTACCTAAACACTCCCTCCTTTCAAACTTGAAGTGCTGCTTGTTATGTGCTGGAGGGAGTTATGAAATTACAACATGACCATGACTGGAAAGTAGCCTCTAAAGGCTGATGATGGTCCATGAAGGTCTCTAATAAGAAAACAAAGACCTTAGGTATTCTCCTACAAAGAAATGAATTATTTTAACAAACAGTAAGAGAGTGGTGGCAGATCCTGTGTGTCTTCAGCCTCCTGAGGCAGCATGATGAATCTAGTACAGAAGTCCTGGTTACTAGCACCTGAATTCATGCCTCATAGACGCTAATAGATAAACTTGCATTGATTTAAGCTGCTGTGTGGTGATTTATTGGACAACAGTAGAAAAACATGCAAACAAAATAATCAAGAATTGGAAATTCAAATTTCTAAAGACTTTTACTAAGTAATACTCAATGTACTATAATGAATCACAATCAAGTACACATTTTAAGGAATAATAACAGCAGTCAATGAATATATGAAAAGAATTTTAATTCACTTACAAATGGAAAATACAAATTCAGACAACAATTGGGGCATTGTTCCAGAAATAAATGGAGAAACAGTTGTACCATATCCAGATTGTATGAGGATTCAAACTACAGGGAATTGAATTACACTTTTAGGACTGGAAGTACAAAGCAGAATATAGAACATCAAAAATCTTACTTGTATTTTATTCTAGCAAAACAGTAGCATGAGTGTTTTACCAAACATATTCAAGCATATTCATGGTACTAAAATATTAATTTTTAGCCAAATGCATATCCAGTATAATATTATAATGTTAGAAAATCCAGTAATCCAGTAGTAGAAAAGGCTAAATGCATTAACATGAATGAACTACATGCATACTTTACATTGAATCAAAGCAGGTCAAGAGTTTAAAATTTTGTAATTACACCCACATATACTACAGAAAATTTACAAAAAGGCTAATTCAGAGTGACATACACTGGAAAAAAAATACTAGAAAAATGTAATATAATCATATTTGAGAAGTGCTCACAGGGGAGGAATTTAAAAGGTGAGAAAACATGAAAAACTACAGGCTATATTTTATGTATCTTTTGAAATTGAGACTATTATTCTATAAAACAATAAGCTCATGTTATTCCCCATTTGTTCTTATAAAACTGAATGTTTTATATGAACATGCTACTGAATGTTTTGCTCAATAATTCCTTAAAAATACATATTCACTTATATTGAAAGTCATTCTTTCATGAAAATAAAAGCAGTATTTTCTCAGATTTTCTGAAAATTTTATTATTTAAATTTCTGCTTTGCAAAATAATAGACATGACATTATATATTTTTGTGCACATAAGTAATTAAAAATTAATTACCCATTTGCCATCTGGCTTTAGTTTCATAACTATATATATATAAATCATTAATGTGAATTAATTGCTTTTATTGAAAGGATGTAAATTAGTAATGATAGGTTCCTATTTCAAGATAATATAAAAACATCAGTCATTCCAATGTACACATAGCTAAATCATGTGTATATGTGAAAAAAAAAGAACAAGGTCCAAATGATGAAACAGATGTGATATTTTAGTGATTTACTTAATTGCATGAAGCTGGATTTAATTATGTGAAAAATTAACAGGATAAAAATCAGAATCCTCAACACAATATGAACCTATAGTTGTATATGGAAAATAGATGGATTTGAACTTAAATATATTCATATGATCCACCTGCTGTAAATACCATGCATTTTAAAATAATTTTATTGTTCAAAAATGTTATGTGTATCTAGCAAAGGACATGATTTTCATAAACTGATAGACTTCATTTGTTCTATAACTGATTAAGGTAGTTAAAGAATATCTGGTAGCCTGCATGAAAGGAAAAGTCCTAATTTATTTATTTTTTAAAAAATTATTTATTTTATGTATTTAACACAAGAGTCTTGCTACTACAGGACTTGTAATGATCCCTCTGTCTCAGCCTCCCCAGCATTGGGATTACAAGCATGCTCCATCAATCCCAGTTTTGGGGTCAGCGTGGCACACTTGGGGTTCCAGGGACAATAAGTTATGTGCCAGGGATCAAACTTAGGTCCTTGCATTAGCGAGACAGGCACTTAGACCTCTGAACTATTTCCCCAGCACTGGACATCTTTTATAAGTGCCTTACAAAGACTTTCTTCTAGTCTCTAGTTTTTGTTTTCCTTCTCTTAATATTGTATTCTGTAGAAGTTCTCCATTAATTGCAAAATTTTCTTACTTTATACTTAAAATAACCCATTTTGTGATTATTGTTAATCACTGCTACAGTTTACACATCTGCATTTAAATAAGCATATTTTATGTATAAATAAAAACATTTGTCATTTTTGAAGTTGAATATTCAGATACTAAAATAAACTTGAGAAAGTTTGGTTACCATCATTGTTTCAGCATGTTTTATCATGTTTCACGGTCTTCATGCTTGTCAAATATGAAATACATGAAATGGGAATATTTTAAAATTTGTTGTACTTGAAAAAGAACAATCAGGAGGGGTGAAACTAAAAGTAGAAGTGTCAATGAAGGGAAAAAAGGGAGCAGCATATAAATCATAGAGAAGTGAGTATTTTGATAATTTCGGGATTGGCTAATAACTAGGCATTATTATTCTTCTGGGTGCGACTAAAGCCATTAGGGTATTCTATTGATAGATCATTTTAATTTTGTTGCATACGACTGCTAAGTTAATAAAGTTTATTTTTTCTGTTTTAATTATAATCAAAACACTATACAAACATTAAATTGACTTGATTTTTGGTTATGACAATTGGTCTTCAGGTTTATCTAACCTATGGCATATATTTTTATTTTCTTTAACATTTCTGTAGCTACATTTTGCATTTAACACAAATTTGAGGATGCCAAAACTTATTTTAAGGTATTTGGCAATTGTTTTCTGATATTTTGGTAGAAAAGCAAAAGTATGTTTGTTGAATTCCAAACCCTAACGCCTCTTGAAAAAATGATCCTGCTTTTGATACTAAGTTTCCTGACAGTCCCTCAAAGACTGCTTGCATTTTCATGGGTAATTCTCATTACCCATGAAATCTTTACTGGTGAGAGGAAATTTATATTGGCAATTATGCACCTCATATGAGGCTAGTGAGGTCTTCTGTTACACTCGGTGTCAGTGATCAGAGGGAAAAGAAGCAACATAGAAATTGGTGCAAAAATTGCCTAATGAAAGACTTTCTTATCATTCCATAAAACACTGAGACAAAAGTCTTAAAGCAGGAGACATTTTTCATACTGTAAATAATTGAGGTAAATCTCCAAAACAAATCCACAACTGACCCAAAACTATTTAATCAAACACCATGCCAAGGTAGCTCCTAAATAGCACACAATAGATTGAAACAAATACCTACCTAAATTTATAGACTGTCAATTTTATAAAAAGTAAAAAAAAAGAATAATGCTAGACTGTCTATGGAATTTTATTTATTTAGTTTTGTAATTTAGGGAAGGGTCTATAGGGTGTTCAGGGTCTCACTACTAGATCAGCCCCATGGTGGTCAGACTCTTTACAGCATCCAAAGAGCTGGGATTGCCAGCTCTGTGTTTGGAATTTGTAGCATTTCTACATGATGATTCTGATGGCTTCAATTCAGAAAGCATGGCTGACAGTATCTTTGGTCATATACAATGCAGTAAGCAATTACACAATGGTTTTTGACAAAACTTTAAGTAGCAGGACTTTAGAAAGCAAAATGATACAGCAGAATTTGGGAATGTTTGATTATACATAGATAGATAGATAGATAGATAGATAGATAGATAGATAGATAGATAGATAGATAGATAGAGTAAGTACTTCCAATGTAGACTATGTGAATCTCCTAAATTTGGAGGAATGAAACAAGAATATCTTATTCTATTTGCAAGCAAACACATTAACACTTTCCAGTTAACCAGATTCTGGCAGAAGATATGAAACTTGAAAGTCCGTGAAAAAGGAACATGTTGTTGCTCCTAGTAAAAATTGTTGCCAGACTGCTAAAATTCATCCCTTTCTTCAAATTGCAATTCCATAGGGGGAAGCAAAGTGAGTGAAATATCTTCTCTTGTGTTATAGAAGATAGTCCTGCATTTGGTGTCAGGAATTGTTAATAATGGGTCATAGACTAACCATGGCATTTCAGAAGGATGCATTGTCTCCATTGCACTGGACAATATTCAACTGGGTCTTTTGCTCAAAGAGAAGACATCGGTCTACAAAACTATTATACAAATATCTTGAAAAACAAATAATTAAAAAAAATTACCAGCACAGACATGACCCCTGCTCGCATTGTGGTCTGCTCCAGCGTGGAGTTGGGGTGGGATGTGAGAAGCTGCCTGCTCTGAGTCAGAACAAGGTACCTCATTACAGCACTAGAACCACATACTGCTCCAGGAGAAATTAATATCTTTCAAGAATCCGAGGTAGGTGGATAAGATTGACTGGTAACAAATACAAGACATACATTGGAACTACATTTACTTGTCTTTCGAAGTTCTTCATTAACCCTGAATGAAAAAAGGGTTATGTCTACACTGTTAGGGAAACACAAAGAACAAGTTACTAAGTTATTAGTGTTTATTTTCCTATATCTTAAGAGATAGCAGTGCTCAGAAGTACAGAGGATGAAGTTCTTTGGAAATTTTAGGTCACTATAAATAATGAAAGCATGTCATTCAATTTTTATATCATGGCTCTCTCCAAGTAAACTATTTCAGCCTTGTCCAAAATCTAACATTAATGATTTAAATGAGTAAAAAGGTTAAATAAACATGGGTGATTACTAGGATCTATTTTCACCAGCTGTCTATGACTTTCAGTGGAAATACACTTTTCAAACATTGCACACAGATAAAAAAAAATTGGAAAAAGCCATTCCAGAAATGGTAATTCATTAAATTAGCTAACTTGTTTATGGATTTCCTGTTTTGTGTTTTGTTATGTCATCGTACTTGCCTCAGTGTATTGTAATTATTCACTTAATTTCCTATGCTTTAAGTACTGCAAGCTTTTTAGAAAAACCTTTTAAAAAGAGCTACACATCAGAATAAGTTAAGTGATTCATCATACATGCATGCATTTGAAGTTTCACAACTGAATGTATTCGCATGAATCTAATCTATGATTTTAGGCTACTGTTTATATGCACTTTTAAGAAAGGTATTATGATAAACTTGTATGTACAATTTTTTCCTTTGGTGGAACTGGGGATTGAACTCAAGCCCTTACATTTGCAGGGAAGCACTTTTTCTACTGATCCATCTCTAATATATAGATAGATAGATAGATAGATAGATAGATAGATAGATAGAGTAAGTACTTCCAATGTAGACTACGTGAATATATATATATATATATATATATATATATATATATATATATATATATATATATATATATATATAT
>PVKA01000580.1:44436-60696 GCA_004027165.1 Ctenomys sociabilis | reverse complement strand
CCCCAACCCTGGGCTTACTGAGCAGGCCACCTAGACCTGGTGTGGTGCTGCACACCCATAATCCCAGCTGAAACCAGGAGCTCCAGGGTGAAACCTGGACCAAATGCATAAAAACAAATAAAAATAAATTTGCCTTAAAATATATCATGATAGAGCCGGGCGTGGTGGCTCAGACCTGTAATCCCAGCACTTGGGAGGCTGAGCCAGGAGGATTGTTGTGAGTTCGAGACCAGCCTGAGCTACAAAGTGAGCTTAAGGCCACTGAACTGCATAGTGAGACCCTGTCTCAAAAAAGACAAAAAAAAAATATCATGATAGCAATTAAATTATCTGCTTTGTTATGTCAATCGTTGTGCTTGACACATCATACATTTTTTTATATATGCCCTATATATTTTCTAGCTCATATTAACAAAATCCAGCATTGTTTCTCATGTACATTACCTTAACACTCTCCTGGAGGATTTTTTCAGGCTTATTTTATTATCTAATAACACTTCTATCCAATAGAAGAATTACATCAATAGAAGAATTACATATATTTTTTAGGATTTTGTCATCCTTGCAATGGAACTTAGTACTTTGTGCTTGCCAGGCAGGCACTGTGCCACTGAGCTGTATCACCAAATGTAAGAAGCACAAAATACTGTAACACTCCTCTACTCTGTATTCCTCCGCATGCCCTTGTATTCCAAAGATCAGTTAAGACATATAAAATTGCATGCCTTTTGTACTGTTTTAAGGCTTTTCACTAAAGGTGAAAATCAGAACGAGTTAGATGGTTGGAAATGCATACATACACACATGAATGCACAAGAACATGTCTGTGCATGCTGGTGGTTGCATAGTAATAATCTCTTCTTTTTGCAATAGTAAAATCATTGCTGCTTATTAGCAGGGCAAATTTTTGTTATTGTTGTAGCAGTACTGGGAATTCAACCAAGGGCATGTGCATGCTGGGCAAGTGCTCTGCCATCAGCGGCCTTCCTAACACTGCACTTGATGAACAAGATTTCTACTTCGTAGAAATTTCCCTTGCTCTATGTATATCTTTTTCATATCAGCAAAATTAGTAAATTTATTCAGAGATACCTTCAACTATTATATTGTTAGTAATTACATTCTGCATGGTTCCCCAGCCCAGCACTTATTTATTTCTGCTATAATATAAAAGATTTGTATGAATTTATCATTTTTGTCTAATTCAGTGAACCCAAAAATAAACTGTGTATCTATCTATATTAGCGAATTTCATAATACTGTCACAACACATGCTGCAAAATGTGACAGAGATCCTAGTAACTGGCAGATATTTTAATACATATTTGGCTAATGAGCAAGCACATTTAAAAATAATGTTGGAGGGCTGCTGGCCAGATGGCTCAGTGGACTAAAGCGCCTACTTACCCACAGCATAGTGGCGGGGTTCGATCCCAGGTGTGCTGTGCCAGCCCTGTCCCCAGGGTGTGCTGAGACTGCCTCGAGACTGGGTGTGGTGACACGTGCTTGTAATCCGAGCACTGGGGAAGCTGAAAACTGGAGAACCAGTAAGAGTTTGATCATTGTAATGAGACCCTGTAGACCCTGCACCAAATGCATTAAAAAACTACATAAAAATAATGCTAAAAGAAATAAAGTTTATATCACAGATTACTTGTATAAACTGTTTGAAAATAAAATCCTAGATATTTTGAACTGGTAAATTTCATAAATCCAAAGACTGAAAATGAAAACCGATATTGATATATATTTGGTATGTGCTTATAAGTTTGTTTTCTCTTCACAAGATATTAATCAAAAAATCATCAAAAAAGCATAGATAAACCCCCAATATAATGTTCTCCTATTAAAGGGAGACTAGCAAGTTTACTTACATAAAGTGTTGTTTTTAAAATTGTAGTTGTATTTCATGAGAATGTTACTCCAGGAACTCTGAATTAAAAGAGCCTTCTTGCTGACCAAACTTGTCAAAGTGAAACCCAGCACCCCAAAAGGGAATTCTAACAGGAAGGAGAATAGACAAGTGTCTTTGCTGACTGTGTTATGATTAAAAGTGACTCATGGCCGAGCTTGTGGCCTACATCTTAGTTCTAATGTTAAATAAATAGGCAATTAAATATGAGGAACGATTTTATTGTCTTTCATTTAGAACAACATACAGTGTTATCAATTAGTGAATGAAAGCTATAAGCAGATATATCATTTTCTAGATTTTACTTCAAAAATATTTTAGCAAATATTTTAACTCAGTACACAGGAAGCAAATAAAATAATAGTGTAAATATCAGTTGTTACTTATTCTTCAAGACAATAAAAAAGAACTCAGCTTTAGGGCCTAAATTTATAGTTTCTTCATCTCAATTATGTGAGTTTCAATCTGTATTTTGAAAACATATTAATATTCAATTTTGAAAACATATTAATATTCAAAGGAGGGCCTGCAAATAGCTCAGAGGACTAAAGCACCTACTCAGGCAGAGTGCAGTGGCCTGGGTTTGATCCCTGGCATGCCATGCTTGCCCCTCCCCATTGGTGCACTGAAACTACGATTGAGACAGGGCATGGTGGTGTGTGCCTGTAATCCCAGCACTTGGGGGGCTAAAAACAGGAGGATCACTAGGAGTCCATTCTATATAGTGAGATCCTGTACACCCTGTGGGCCCTGCCCTAAATTTAAAAAAAAATAAATTCAAAGGGACCAACTCTGCTTAAGTCAGTATCTTTAAAATTGAAGATGGTTAAAACTGATTAATGTTGCTTAAACTATGGGGTCCACAGAGAGTAGTTGAATTTGTTACATAAATTTGCAATGTAATTTCTAAGAAGTACTACAATTTAGTAAATATCCTATGTGATAAAGAGCTTGAATCAAGGAAGTCCTAGGATATTTTTGGCAAATATCACTATTAAAAGTTAGTAAAATCATGAAATGAGGTTTGGGAATAAATACTGTATTTGTGAAAGTTTTGTAAGAAACTTGCCTGAATTATTCTTAAAGACTTTTCCTGTCCTTGAGTCCACTATGCTCCGTTATGGCTTATGTGATGCCAAAACTTAATAGCCTCACTGATAAGAACAGTGATATCTTTAGGGAAGAGTATATAATATTTACAAATGCTGCAGTCAACATTTTCATTCTGATGCATCTGTGTGAGATAATGTACAATTTAGATTTTTTTATAGTTTATGATAACTTATAATATCAGCATGTAGGAATTTGTTTGGCCAACTCATTCAAAAGCATACTGAAACTAAAATGTGTGCAGAATGTATAAATGGATGTTTACTTATCTTGACTTTCAACTTCATGGAGATAGGGAAAATGAATCTTTTGAGAGATCTCAATCTTTTTCTATGAAGTAGTTTTTAGAAATTCTTCTGTGGTGATTTGATTCCTTTGGCTCTCTAAAGTTTCACAGAAGCTGAGAAAACTTTTAAGCACTTGAAATTAGCATAAAAAGTCACTCTATTTACTTATAAATTGCAAGAGGTAGGAATTTCCATTGAGTACACGTACTGAGAATAATTGAGTATCTAGGCTTATATAAAATAAGCAAGGAATTTTCTAATCAGGGAATTTTTTTTCAGTATGACATATTTCATAGAAAATATCAGTCCCAGGCTAAATCACACTATTGCTCAGAAAGCAAAGGCTTTGACCTTCTAGGCCTTCATAATTATGTGCTTCAGCACCTATAATAGATGAATTAATATATCACTATAGTACACATAGGTTAATGAACATCCAAATTCACCCCCTGCCCCCTCCATACCATTCTCTGATATATACAAAGCAATGATAATTAGTATCACTACTTTAATATCAAATTAAGATTAATTGATATCATTTATAATATCATGACTCAATGATTTGAAATATAAGAGCCTTCATTTAGAAGTATTTTCAAAAAAATATTATATTTAACTTTCTTTGTTTCTTTCTTTTTCTCAATTCTTTCTAAAGTCCTTTCATACTCTTGCCTTACATCAACATTCTAGGGGAAATTTTGGTCTTCCTTTGAACCCTGAGTTTTGCATCTGAAATTCACTGAAACTCAGCAAAAAAGATATTTTAAAACAATTGCATCTATGTTGAACAGGTATATTTATCTTTTTATTCCATAAATCATATAGCAGAACAATTATTTATAGAAAAACATATTGTTATGTTTTATAAGTGATTAATGCAATTGATAAGATATCCATATGTTATAAAGCATTTTATGTGAAGGACTGAAACATGTACAGATTGTGGTGTCTGGGAGGTACTGGCCCCAATTCAAGGTAAAATTTGGTACTAAATAGTTAATTTTCCAACTACAAAAGTGACTTTAGGCTTCTAGTGTGAGTTAATGTCAAACTAAATGTAAAATATCACTCTGCTCACTTTCCGTGACCCTGCCTCCTTGTAAGAACTCAATGAAGCTCGATACACCATAGATAAATCATCAATAGACTGAGTGTTCCCAGAATAGACCTACAAAATAAATCAAAGTAAAGGTTGAAATTTTTCTAATTGTACAAAACAGCTAAGGTGTTGCTAACCAACTGGGAAGTGTCATTGTTGTAGTCAAGACCATAGCAATGCAGATGTACATTAAACAGAAACTGAACAATGCTCCCAGAAAGAATATATTTTGAATAGAGGTCACACTGTCTCTGAAGGGACTGTTTTATGTTAGATGAGAAATTTGCTTGCCAAATTGGGTGGAGTTTTTTTTTTTCCTTTTCTGTTTTTTTGTTTTGTTTTGTTTTGTTTTGTTTTTGCTTTAAAAACTTTTTGCTTCCTGGGTTAGGGGCTAATCGGTCTCCTGTACGAGAACTGACTGACGATCCTGTACTCAGTAACTAAAGGCTCTTTCAAATTTCAATTTGGTCTCTGATCTGGTTCTTATACTGAGTAACTCATAACATCTAGAAAGAATTGATTCTCCTATGTTACAGAACAAAATTCTTCCTATAGCTCTCTAGGACCTCATAAATTTCTTTCTTGTTATAAAACTAGCATTTCTCTTAGGGAATCCTGGGATTACAGAAGAAAATCAACTCTAAGTCTATATTAATACATAATAAATGGCTAAAATTAAAAGTCATAGTTACAAATCATCTTAGCCAGCTCCAGTTTCACTAATGACTAAAAACATATATGCATAAATTAAGCAAAGATACAATGTAGCTTTCTGGAAGAATTGAATCTGTTAAGTACAGCTTCTAAATTTTCCATCCCCAGTAGTAAACATATTGTTGGTTAATACAAGTTTTGAATAGCGTGAGCAGAGTAATTGTATTAAAGGAAATCTTTTGGTGTTGGGTAGCTCATAATTATATGTTCTCTAGTACATGAGATAAAAGTCCAGTGTGGCTTTTCCATTTCATTCTTTACAACAATAAATCGGTTTTGTTTATACTATTTCACCAAGATTGATTAAGCAAAGATACAATGTAGCTGATTGATTGATCGACGGATTGATTGATTTTGTATTTAGTACAGGGTCTACAGGGTCTCACTATACAGGTTGGACTCATAGTGATGCTCCTGTTTTCAGCCTCCCAAGCACTGAGATTACAGGCATGGACCACCACGCCCAGTCTTAAACATATCTCAGTGCACCCCAGGATCGAACTATGATCACTGCGTCTGCCTAAGCAGATGCTTTAATCCTCTGAGCTATCTGGCTGGCCCTTACTTTTATTTTTTTTTTACTAAAGATAACTTTCCATATATATTTAATATAGAAGAACTGCCTGCTTAGGCAGAGCACACGGGCCTTGGTTCAGTCTCCTGAGTGCCGTGCCAGCCCTGCCCCAGGGCGTACTGAGACAGTGATTGCGACTGGGCATGTTGGCATGTACCTGTAATCCCAGCACCTGGAAGGCTGAAAATAGAAGGATCACTATGAGTCCAATCTATGTAGTGAGACCCTTTAGGTCATGTAGACCCTTTATCAAAATTTAAAAAAAAAGAACATACATTTCCATCTAGTCCTCTGATTCTATTGAAATGTTGACAAATGCTTAAATAGTAGTCTGTAATAGCAACTAAAGTGTTTCAGATTTAAATTGTTGGAAAAATAAAAGTTTTTAAACAAATTGATGAAGGTAACAATGATCGATACATTGTGTATTATCCTTAATATAGTTACTCAGAGTGTAAGATACAGCCATGTAACTGTAGAAATGATGTTTCCACAAACCTTTCTTATCAATGAACTAAGACAACTGGTAGTATAATTAGCTTACTGACAATGACTAATGAGAATAACAATTATTATTAATATTATTTTTATTATTTTTTCTTCCTTATTTTCTTTATTGCCCATACCAGTTTCTCTTTCCTTTTGAAGTTTCTTCCCATTCTATGATATCCATTGCACATTTCAGATGTTGTTTACTCTTTTAGATTCTCACACCAGGGAGACAACATGATGTTTGCATTTGTTTGTCTGGTTTATTTCACTTATGAGTATAGTCTCAAGTTATACCAATTACCTATAAATATTTCCAGTTTATGTATTTTATGGCTCAGTAGTATTCTATTGTACAAAAAATCATGTTTTTTTATCCATTCTTTGGTTGATAGGCATTTGGATTGTTTTCAGGATTATCTATGACAAATTGTGCTGCTATAAACATGGGTGCACATGTGTTACAGTGGTATATTTTAAACTTGTTCATTTCATTCCTTATTGCATATACTTGAATTTTTTTTTCCTCTTTTTGATGAGGTTGGCTAGAGGCTTATCACCTTTATTTAGTCTTTCGAATAACCAACTTTTTGATTTGTGGATTCTTTGAACTGTTTACTCCTTCTCAATTGAATTAATTTCTGTTCTAATCTTTATGATTTCTTCCTGTCTTTAGGCTCTGGGTTTGGTTTCCTCTTCCTTTTCCAGATGTTGGAGGTACAACATTAGGGTGTTAATTTGTTTCCATTCTGTTTTCCTAATGTGTGAGTTCATAGCTATGATTTTCCCTCTAAGAACTGCCTTCATCGCATCCCATAAATTTCAGTAAGTTGTGCTTGAATTTTCATTGAATTGTATGTATTGTTAAATTTTTGCTTAATTTCTTCTGTGACCCATTGATTGCTGAGTAGGGTATTGTTTAATTTCCATGAATTTAGCAGGTTTTTCTGGTTTCTTTTGTCATTTAGTTCCAGTTTCATTGCACTGTGGTAAGACAATATGCATGGAATAATTTCTGTATTCTTGCATATACTTACACATGACCTCTGGACCAGTATGTGGTCTATTTTGGAAAATGACCCGTGTGCAGCTGAAAAAATGTGTATTCAGCTATGGTTGGGTGGAACACTGTATATGTCCACCAGGTCCATTTGTTCCAAACTCTGGTTCAGTTCTGCTACTTCCTTGCTAATTTTGTGTCCGGTTGTCTATCTTTTTGAGATAAGGGTGTGTTAAGGTCTCCTGTTAAGATTGTGTTCATAGACATTAAGTTTTTCGTGTCCATTAAGATTTGTCTTACACAGTTGGGTGCTCCCGTGTTTGGTGCATAGATATTTATGGGTGTTACCTCTTGCTCTTGAATGTTTCCCCTGACCAATATATAGTGGCCTTCTTTGTGTCATTTGATCCTTCTTGGTTTGAAGTTGAGACTTTCTGAGAACAGAATTGCTACTTCTGCTTTTTTCTGAGGTGCTGGTGCATGTAGTATTGTTTTCCATCCTTTGACTTTGATCCTATGAATGTCCTTTTGAGTTAAGTGTGTTTCTTGTATACGGCATATTGTTGGATTTTGTTTCCTATTCCACTGTGCTAGTCTATTTCTCTTAGTTGGTGAATTGAGTCCATTTACACTGATGCTTGTAGTTGAAATGTGTTGATTTGTGTTTGTCATGATATTTACCTGGTGTTGTTTACTCTTTTGTATACTGTGTTTAATTGTCTGTCCTGTTTAGTGGGTTCCTTCCGTTCTCATTGGTGGAGTTCTGGTCATCATGGTCTCTCCCTAGAACACCTTTCAGTCAACTCAGTTCCCCATAAAGAAGCCAACCTGAAAATAAGATAGTAATTGCCAGTGTCCAGGAAGGGTATAGAGTAGTTAGTACTCACAAAGTCTGGGTAGCAAGAACATAAACACAGAAATAAGGAAGAAGCTCTAGTACTCTATGGTACCATAGAATGACTATAGTTCACAAACTCTTATTACATGTGTAATGAAAAACTTAAGGGTAGGCCATCCAGATAGTTCAGTGGGATTAAAGTGCCTGCTTAGGAACACATAGGGCCCAGGGTTGCATGCTATTCCGGCACTACCCCTGGAGGGCTCTGAGATAGCAATTGAGACTAGGCGTGGTGGTCATATACGTGTAATCCCACTGCTTGGGAGGCTGAAACAGGAGGAGCAGTAGAAGACTGATCTATGTAGTGAGACCCTGTAGACCCTGTAGACCCTATCCTAAATACAGGAAAAAAAAAAAAAACTTAAGTGAGAACAATGCTCCAAAGTGATGTGATGATAAGGAAAAGGGAATATTCACTCAGCTAACCTGAAGAGTACGTGCCACATGTGCACATATGGAAACAGTACACTGCACATCATCAATATATACCATTACTATGTGTTCAAGAAATAAACTAATTGCTGTCTCAGCCTGCCACCTGGCACAGGTCTTAGGTGGGAATTCTGCTCAGTCCAGGAGTAACTGCAATCAACACGTTGTCAGGGAGCCTGAGTGGAGACAATCTTCCCACGAGGAACCTTAGCGATAAGGAAACTGTCCCGTCCTTTTTCTTCTGTCTTGGCTTTTTATTTCTGTTTCTGAAAAATAAGGCAGAATGATCCTGGATGCCTTACGAAAATAATTAATTCTTTAGTTGCACTGCCTTTTTCCTGTGTGATGTGCATGGCCTCCCTAGGTTGGTATACCATTTGGTTTTGTTTTCCCTTCTTGTGACTTTTAAAATAGCTATGCTGCAGATGCATTAATTTTACATTGCAAGGCTTTGTTTTGCTGTTATTCTTCTTATTTCAAAGAGACAAAGAAAGATACATAATTTAGTCTTTTAATTAAGTACGGAAGACAGGCTCAGAAACTTTTCTTTTTTTCCCCATTTTTAGTGCTGTTTAATATATACTCTCAGCGTGTAATGATTGGATTCCTCCTAGGGAGTTGGTACATGCACACAGCACCCTTAGTTCTCTGCCAGCCCCTTCCCTTCTCCCTCCCTTCATCTCTTGGTCTCCCTTAGACTTGAGAAAACTGCATCATGACAAATGCTATCAAGGATCAGGAATGCAAGAGTATGCATTTTCAAAGTGTCTTTGGAACGTGTATATCATGTGTCAATTTCGTTAAATCTTATTTGTGTAGATGCGTGGTGTTCAGAATGTATACAAATGTTTTTGCTAGTTTTCTATTTGTGTGCATGCCATTGTGAACAACAAATCCAAGTGCTTCTATTGTATCCTTTAAAATATATGCATGTAGCATATCATTGTATTTTATTAACCTGGTGTGTTGCACATATACTTGGGAATGAAAGCAAGTCAATGATAGAAGGGAATTTCTATTTTTTTTACATGAAATAGATTCATTCTGACTCCTCTACTGACGTGAGGAATATTTTCCCTCTGGTGTGGGGCCACACCAAGTGAAAAATTGAAAACTTCTTACATTTTACTTATCTTCTCATTGTACTACTACTTTACCTGAAACTTTTCTTGTATTTCATTCAATTTTCCTTCTGACACTACTACTGTTCTTACCATAGCTGATGAATAACAAAGTTCATTTCACAAAAGAAAGAACTTTCAAAGCACAAATGTTCTTTTAATGGGAATAAAATTTATTTTTGTATCCTTGAAGGTACTTAATGCTTTTAGAATAGCATAGTATGATATTCTTACAGATATGTTAAAAATGAACATTTTCAATTTGTGTATGGCAGAAGTTAATCTGCATCTGAATGTATCTTGGGCTTTCTTTGCTAGTTGGGGAGCAATTATTCATGATTATAGCTTTGGATTGCATAGTAAGTACAGGCTATTACTGAGTCCCGCAGAATCAACTTCCCATTGGTCTACTTTTTTTGTGTTGATTCTTATAATCATGCAGACTAGAATTATGGCACACACTACACACACAAAGAAATGGGCATGAAGTATTCATATTAAATGATTCAGGTAAATGTCAATAATTTAATTACATATTTTTCAAATATAAAAATACAGTTATGTAAACAACCTTATAAAAGATGCTAAGAAATAAAAAAAGAATCTTTTGATTCTTCCCCGAAGCAGTTAGGGTTGTTACTGGAGTGACTAAGAATGTTTAAGATGAGCTTAACCAGATAAATAGTTGCATAATTGGAGTTTTATCCTAGGTACACCTAATAAACATCTGTTCTCCAGATGCATTTACAACAGACTGATCTAATATGCTGGATAAATTCATCAGCAATTTGAAAGATGAGTCATATGTTTGTATCTCACATTATGGATTTTTCCCACAATTTCTGAACTATTCAAATTCACTTTTCTTTTTCCATGCTATTACAGTCATTTTTATAAGGATGGTATAAAATTTATACTGCCGTTAGAATTATTTTAATCCCAACCAGTCTTTAAGGAGGTAGTCACAGAAAAATAACCCAAGATTCAACATATGATGAAAAGAGGAAATAAGGAAGTAAGACAGGAAAAGAAGGAAAAAGGAAGGGCGAATAAAGGGAAGAAGGGAAAAGAAATAAAGATACTGCAGTAAGTCAGTGAAAGTACCAAGATATAAAAAATAGCATATGTATTTAGCATATTTAGTTCTGATGAATGTTAAGTACATGGGTAAAAAGCATTTCATTTATTATTAAGCCATTACATGGAAAATACAATTTATTCAAATCCATTTAGAGACTTTTTTTCAAAGTTAGTATTAAGCAAAGGAAACATCCTACATCATTTAAACTGTGCATCTGAATTTGAAAATGTAGGCAGAGTGAAAATGAAACAAGGTGTTCTTTTTCTCTTGAAAGGGGTTTTTACATCAAATTATTTTTTCACTTGTTTGGAAGCAAATTTGTGTGTCTTCGAATGCACGCACACTCACATGCATATAGCTATGCAAGTACAGGCATATGAATTTGAGAATTTTATGTTCATGATCCATGACCTACCCATCCATTTTTGTTAAGAATGACAATCTACCATCCACTGACAATAAAACTGTCATAATAATTTACTCAAGAATAGTTTTAATTATTTTAATCTTGAAAGGGTACAGTTTCTTAGTTACTCCATCTTTTCTGGTATAACCCATTGAAGGAAAAAAAAAAAAACACAAGGTAATGACATACCATTAGTGCAGAATTTGTATCAGGTAGGTATCCACTCAATATTTTAAGATTCTATGAGAAACCACTATAAGTTCTTAAATAACTCTTCATAATAGTCATAAATCATGAGGCTTCACATGAGTAAGATGATCCGTTCTTTATGTCTCCATTACTCAAACTTCTAAAACAATTTGAGGGTATGTTATAGTTTCTACTAAAACAATTAAGCAATGCCTATAAAGAGAAAAAATTGTTTGCTAGTATTTTGAATCAAAATTGGGTTAATTATGAGTTTTCAATTGGAATCCTGTAGCATTAATTTATCAGATCTTAAGATATCCAGTAAATGGAATGAATCCTAAAATTTCAATCTCAAAATCAAAAATCACAATATCATTCATCATTCCAGGGGTGACATTAGGAGATTCAGATGACTTATGGTCTGTCATAAGGCATAAAAAAAGGGATCCTAGTTTGAAAATGATTATTTTATGTGTTATAATGTGATGGCAAGTAACATCACTTTGAGTTTACATGTAGGCCAACCAGAAGTTTTAAGTGTATGAATGTGTATGTAGAAAATAAAAATAACATAAATTTATATGAACTATACAATAGGTACAAAGATTTATGATTTGTTTTGAAAGGCTTAGATGTAATGTAGTGATTATACTGTTTTCATGAATGTTATGATTTAAATATCTCTAAAAATGTTGCTAAATTTTAAATGTCATCTTTCAAAATACAAGTTGAAATCTTTAGGAGGTGGTTGGTGTTTCAGTATCCCACATTTGTGCATAGAGTCAGTATCTGGAGACTGGATTTGCTGTCAGTGTGAGCACTGTGCTTGCAATTACTACTGTCTTCTTTCTCGCTCACTTTCTTTTACACCAAGGGATACATTCTGAACAGTTGTGACACAGCAAAGAAGCCCTCACCAAGAGGTGGAGCTATTGAGTTTTACAGAATCTAGTGCTGTATGAAATTAATTTCTTTCCTTTACAAATTACCCCATCTGTATTATTCTGACATAGCAGTATATTAAGTATTATATTTTATTGGCACTGCACACATACGCAATACATATTTTATATTCATTGAGTGCAGTAGATAATATACATAAAACAGCTTAATTTATTTTTTCATCCTTTCTTTTCCCTCCCACCCTATTTCTTCATCTCTTGTTCTCCTTTGCATTTGATAAACATCTATGTTCCTATTCATATTGTCTTTTACTTTTGCCTTTAAACTTTGAGTTTCTCATATAAGAGAAAACATATTATATTTAATCATGTGTGTCTAATTTATTTCACTTAATATTGTGGTCTTAAGTTTAATTCAATTTCCTGAAAATAGTAGCACTCCATTGTGTATGAAGTCACATTTTCTTTACCTACTCATTTGCTGATGGATATAAAGGCTGGTGCCAGGATTTAGCTATTGATAATTGTGCTGCTAAAAACATTGGCATACATGTATGAGTGTAATATGACATCTTGGAATTCTAGTTTAACATTTTAGGAATACCCATAGTGACTTCCTCACTGGTTGTACTAGATTACATTCCCACCAACTGTGTAAAATTGTGCCTTATTTCTCCAAAGCCTTATCAGTATGTGTTATTGTTTGGTTTCTTGATGATAGCCATTCCCCCTGGAGTAACATAGGATCTCACTGTTGTTTTAATCCTATTTCTCAGATGATCCCTGAAGCTAAATATGGCACCATTAGTTTATAGGCTGTTCTTACTTCTCCTGAAGTGTCTATTCATTTCTTTCACCCATTTTGATTTAGATCTTTTACTGAGGGGGTTCTAATTTGCAGAGCAGAAAATGAGGGGAAAATACTATTCACAATAGCACCAAGAAAAATTTAACATTTAGGTACTATCCAGAGGAAGTGAAAAATTCTTACAATGAAAACCATAGCACTCTACTGAAGGAAACCTAAGAGGACATAAAATGAAAATACTCATTCCTGGATAGACAGAGCCAACGTAGGCTCTTCCAGAGTAGACACACATATTCAATGCAATCTCAGTTAGAATTCTAACAATGTTCTTTAAAGAACTGGGGAAAACTTCAATTAATATGGAAGTAGAAATCCCAAAATAGCAAAATCAATTCTAAGTAAAAAGAACAAAACAGGAACTATCAAAATTATGGACTTATATCACAAAAGTCTTGTAATGAAAATAAATTGGTACCCCACAAACCAGTCATGAAAATTAATGGAGAAGAACAGATTATACAGGAAAACCTCCAAGAATTCAACCATTTAATCTTTGATAAAAAAATTAAAAATTCATACACTGAAGGTAAGATAGCACCGTATTTAAAAGACTGAATATTTATTTACTTATTCTTTTTAATGTATTTGGTGCAGGGTCTCATTATGCAACTCCATCTCATGTCGAGCCTCCTGTTTTCAGCCTCCCCATTGCTGGGTTTACAGATGGGAGCCACCATGCGTGGTCTTGGTGGTTGGCACTGGGAGCCCAGTGGCTCGCAGTGGGGCTTGCTGTGGGGCCAGCATGGAATTTGTTGCCAGGGATAGATCCCTGGTCCCTGTGCTTGCATAAGCAGGTGCTTAGTCCACTGAGCTATCTTGCTGTCCCTAGGACTGCATTGTGAACCTTATATTTCACCAGATAATAAACTAAAAAATCTTGGTCAAGAATAAAACATTAAAACAGAAACACTAAACTGTTTAAAGAGAAAATAGGCAAAGTTTTGGACTTGGAAGTGTAGTCAGAATCTTTCTGAACAGAACTCATTTGCAATGGAATTAGCACCACAATCAACAAATGGAGCTACATATTAAAAGCCACAGAGCAGGCTACAAAGCAGTCCAAGTTCCTGCCTAGGCAAGGTCAAGGATCTAGGTTTGATCCCTGGTACTATATACCTTGCTGGGCTCACAGAGACAGCCACCAAGACAAGACAAAGCATGGTGGCAAATGCCTGTAATTACAGTGCTGGGGAAGGTGAGACAGGAGGACCACTATTAGTCTGAGATGCGTGGTGAGATGCTATACTGAACACATAAAGAAAAAAAAAAGCCACAGAGCAAAAGAAATAAGGATTAAATGGAAAGATAATCTACAAAATGCAAAAATCATCTTCCAGCTATATTATACGCAGATATACAGATGATGGTAATAGCCACGTCATACACACACACACACACACACACACACACACACACACACGTGTGTCTGTGTGTGTGTGTGTGTAAGTCAAGAGTTAATTTTAAGTATTTTAAAATTTAAACTATTTTCTCAATTTTTCCTATATATAATGATGAATTTTTGTCATAATTTCAAATCAAAAACTTCTAGAATTACCTAAATAATTGCAGAAATCATAAATAATTCAATATCTAATGCTGTATTCTATGAAAAATAGGCTTGTTTTGATAAGAAAATACTGATTTCAGCCTGTCAGCAGTTTTAATTCCATATGAGAGGGCAGAAATCTTTAAAAAATCATTTGAGATTTTCAAAATTTCTATAAAAATTGTTGTTACAGGTAAGGATGAAAGCAGTCTTGGTCAGAATGACAAAGATCCATAACAGGGTGACATTTAAGAATGATATGAAATGGTCAAGACTCGTGTGTTCATTTAGAAGAGATGAAGGAAAGTGTACCAAGGAGAAATTAAATGAGGATGATTGATTTATTCTACAAACTACCAAAAAGCCAGATTTTGCTATTGGTTTAAGGTGTGGTGGGTAAAAAACTCACAAACCTTCACTCCTTTTCATAAAAATAAGAGTAAACTGTACAAACTGAAAAACAATGAGGTTTCTAAGGCCCATTTAAAATTTTCCTGCTTTCCATTTGGGAAAGGGTTGCACATATAGTGATCAATTGGAATTCAGAGCTGATGACATAGAGTAGCAGAAGTAATAGGAACAGAGACTGCAGAAGGGGAGAAGATGGTCATTTTGGTGTCTGGCATTAGTTGGAATGCTGACTAAAATGCGAATGGGAAATTGCTAAGGACCCAGTCTCAGAAGCACCTTCACACTTTTCTCACAGGGCTTTATGATGAATGCAAAAAGATCCTGAGCAGCTGCTGCAGAGGGGTGGGAAATAATTACACCAGTAACACACCCAAAATATGCTTCCTTTATTCTAGTGACAGAGACATTGCTCAGGCAAAACCTTTATCTCATCTGAAAAAGGAATTTGCTTTTCCTCCAAAAACTTCCACACTTTCTGCATAATTTAATAAAAGGCGAAACTAAAAACAGGCAAATGGTATTATTAACAAATCAACTTGCTTCTGCACAGCAGAGAAAATAAAGAACTGAGAGAAAATACACAATAGAACAAATTTTGCAAAGCATTCATCTAATGAGGAATTAATACCCAGAATATGTAATTCAACAACAACAAATGATGGTGAAGTTGTGGGGAAAAGGAGACTTCATTGTGTTGGGTATATAATCCGATATAAACACTATGGAAATCCATATTGAAATTACTCCTAATCTAAAAACAGAAAATCCATTTGACCCAGTTATTCCATTTAGTCTCTTCTTGAGTGAGACACACAATACTGCAGTACTGTGGACATACCTCTTGCTAGCAGCATAATTCATGATAGTTAAATATTGGAAATAGCTTATCTCTCCATCACCAGATAAATTGATAAAATAAATATTGGTACTTATACACAATAGAGCACTGTTAAACATAAATAAGGATACACTGGATGAATTTGTATGAAGATGGATGCATTTTAAGACTGGTATATTAACTGAAGTAAATTAGACACATGAACTTAAGCATGAGGGTTTATCTCATAGTAAACAACTACTATATAACTATATTAACTTGAGAGCAATGTTTATGCATATAGTACTGTATGACGCTCCTCTTGAGACATGATGTTTCTGATTTTAACTTTTTTTTTTTTTTTTTTTTTTTTTTTTTTTTTTTTTTTTTTTTTTTTTTTTTTT
>PVKA01000580.1:14214-44336 GCA_004027165.1 Ctenomys sociabilis | reverse complement strand
TTTAACTTTTATATTAGATTTTTCTATGTTTTTTAGCTTCCAGTTACTAAGGAAGGTATTTTGCAATTTTCTGTAGTAATTGTAGATGTATGACTTCTTCATTCTCATGATTTTGCCTCATGTAGCTAGGGATTTGCTTCAGTGAAATATGTACTAAGAACAATCAGTTATTGTAACAACTGCTTTTAATGATTGCATAATTACTATAATTATCATGAACTATGAAATACAAATTGAATTGTATCAAAGCAACATATATATGAATTCAAAAATCTAAACACCACAAAAATAGATGATTTCAGTAGCGCTAAATAGTCTCCTCTCCAAAAAAGATATAAAAATTTAGAAGTATATAAAAAAGGAAACAAATGTTAAGTATCTTTACATTTAATATTTAATATATTCTATAACTGCTAATTAGATTAAAATTATTAGAAAATAATCACATCTTACACATATGACTTTGTTTACTTGAGATATTATTTAAAGATTGATTAATGTATTATTTTTGCATTACATATGGAAATATGTAAAATAATTTAATTTTTGAGTACGTATACACATGTGATCATACATAAACATTTGTTTTCTTATGCAATTTAGATAACAATTATGACAATTTAGTTCCTGTCAATTCATTTGGTAAGACTTGGAATGATTATGAAGGGAAAATGGATTATTTTAGTGACCACATAAATGTTTCTTGGCAATACTTGGCATATATTGCCAATGGACATGTGTAAATCTTATTTATACATTATATGCTTATATGAGCTTAAAAATTCAGAGGTACTGTAACATTAGTTTATCATGCATTCAAAAAGTTACTTTTACTCATTTGTCTTGGCAGGTAGGGTAAATGAAAGATTAATTATAGTAGGGTCTATTTTTATGGCAGAGTAGGTCTTTCTTTCTTTCTTTCTTTCTTTCTTTCTTTCTTTCTTTCTTTCTTTCTTTCTTTCTTTCTTTCTTTCTTTCTTTCTTTCTTTCTTTCTTTCCCAGCTTAGCTCTCCCTGAGGACCAGGCTACCCTGGCATGTGGTACTGGGGATAAAACCACGGTCCCCTGTGCCTGCCTAAAGCAAGCACTTTAGAATGCTGAGCTATCTTGCTGGCCCCAGGGAGAGTTCTTTCTTATCTCAGGTGTACATCTTAAGATCCCAGTAGATGTCTAAAGACATAGAGAGTTCCAAAGCCTATAAACATTGTGTTTCATCTTACATATAATAGTATGATGCTAACATATACATGAAAGAGAGAATTGTAACAGAAACTGACTTATTCACATGCAAAAAATCTGAACACTGAGTTTTCTGGTTTGTGATTTATGCTTTAAAATGACATTAAAATATAATGCAGTGACATATTCTGCATTGTGCTTTAAAAATGTGTCTTACAAAATATATAGTATTTATTTTAGGAAGTTATTTTCTTTTCAGTAATTTAAAGTAAATCATACTTTTTCAAAATGTAAACACTAGTTGGGACTTGCTAATTGTTTCTTTTATGTTTTTGCTTCCTAAAAAAAAACTGGTTTAGTGTTTTCAAAATAGTGTTCAATTTTTATAACAAAAAATCTTTGTTTATAGGAAAACATACTTAATGTATTTCCCTTTATTTGTCCTGTGAAATGTTTGTGTACTTGTTTTTAATAAATCTAAATCAAGGCCAAAACATTAATTTGACATTTGTCTCATTATTGAGTTCCATAATTGAAAATTTTGTTTTTGTTGTTTTGTGATTGAATTATGTTCACACTTTGGAGCTATATTTTATTCTGCAATTTTACAAATTTCCTCTTTCCCAAATCACTACCGTGATTAATATGGTTTCTGTACTACCATATCAACCAGTACAGTTCTTCAAATTTGATGCTCCTTTTCAATACTTTTGTCACTATTCCAAATATTGTCTTTCCATATAAATATTTGAAAGACATTTCATTAAAGGTAACTTTGGAAAGAAAAACTCCTTGTAGGCTATTTATTGGATGTCAACTGAATGACCAGTCAAAAGAAACATATCTTAAGTTATGAAGCCTACTAATCTATAAAAGTGTATCCCTCTGTTTAATTTTTACTCCATCCCTCTTGTTATATTTTAATATTACATTTATTTCTTATCAACACAATGTTGAAAATAGTTCAGTTATAGGTTTCACATTTCCTAGTTTCAAAATTTACTGCAAAAAATAACAGTATTCAAAAATCAGTACTCTTGAATTTGAGAGTGGCAGAAAAGACAGGAACGAATATTTAGGTGACTGTCATATAACACATGCCACAAAGCAGTGGCATTTGTGAAGGATTCTAAGACCATCCAGTTGATAAATGGACAATTTTGTCAATGACTGTTTTCGGGGAACTGAATATTCAAGAGCAGAAAATATCCCATTGAATCCCTACTATATATCATATGCAAATATTAACTCAAACTAACCATAGATCTGTGAAATGAAACTGACCTTAATAATGTCAGAGTCAATAATAATTTCTTAAACATGATATTGAAAGTACAGCAAAAAATTAGCAGAATTTGAAATTTAAAGTTCTTGCCTGACAAGTGCAAGGGCCTGAGTTCAATCCCTAGTTCCAAAAAAAAGAAAAATTAAAAGACAGTTAAAATTTTGGTACATTAAAGGACATTATTAATGGAGAGAACAACGAATGGTAAGGGAGAATATTGCAACTCAAACAAGTGGCAAAAGGTTATACAAACTACACAAAGGGTTAATTCTAATTGAACAATGCCACAAACAATTTTATTCAAATATGGAAAATGCATGAAAGAAAAGTTTAGGCAGCATATGAAAAAAACTGCAATTCTTTCACACTGTAGGCATGAAAAACAATGTAGTTACTATTTGAAACACTATGACTGTTCTTCAGATTAAAAGAAAAAGATCACAAGGTGATGCAATATTTCTTTTCAGTGTGTAATGAACATAATTGAAAGTAAGGACATGAACAGAAATTCGTACACTCCATTTTATTAGCAATACTCACTACAGCCAAATCAAAATAAATTCGTGTCTATTTATAGAATAATTTATAAACAAATGTGATATATCTTTATCATGAAATTCTCAATCTTCAAACAGCCAATGGTTCTTATATGAGTTACATGTCTGACTCTAAAAGGAGCTGTTCTAAGTGAAATAAGACTATCGCAAAAGCTCGTAAATTGTTTCCATTAATATAACGTAAGTAGATTAGTAGATTCATAAAGTAAAAATAAAATGATGCTCTTTGGAAATGAGCAACAAAGGAGAATGCAACATCATATTCAACTGCAATGGAGTTTTAGCTTTAATTTTAGGTTTAGTTTTGTTTTTGAAGATTTGTTTCAGTTTAGTTTAACATTTTCTGAAGATGCATAATGCTACCAAACACTTAAGACTGTTAAAACAGAAATGGTATGTACATTTGAACAGAACAGAAATGGTTTATAGCTGTTTTTATCTTTAACCATATTTGCATTGAGCATTAATTTTTTATCATTGAATTAAAATAGACCAACTTGTGGAAGGATGCTTAATGGATATAGGCATATAGTTGACTAGAAGGAGTAATTTCTAATGATATGTCTCACAATAGGGTAACTGTGTTTGACAACAAGTAATTGAATATATTAACATAGTTACTGGAGAGGATGTTAAAGGTTTCCATTACAAAGAAATGGGATATCCATCAAGGGTGGTATGTGTACCCATTGCCTGCATCTCCTTATTAGAATTGGCTCACCTAGATTAAAATGTCACTGTGCTCATCATAAATATCATACTCTCAAATTCACTGAGTACTGATTTTGTGAATACTGTTATTTTTGCAATAAATTTTGAGATTAGAAAACGTGAAACCTATAGCTGAACTATTTTCAACATTGTTTTGATAAGAAATAGATGTAATATAAAATATAACAAGAAGGATGGAGTAAAAATTGAACAGAGGGATACACTGTTTTTATAGAATAGTAGATCTGAGCTTTTTTCTGTACAATTTTGTGTTCTTATTTTTGTCTGTTTTTGTTATAATGAAACATTAAAACAAGAAAAATTTCCTTCTCTTTTCAATGAATTTCGTGGTAAGGTTCAAAATGTATGACAATAACAGCATATTAAGTTCTACTTTCAAATAATATTGTCAATTATTTCTCTCTCTCTCCTTTTTTTTTTTTTTTTTTTTTGCAGAACCAGGGATTGAACTCAGGCTCTTACACTTGCCAGGAAGGCACTTATTCTGCTGAGCTATCTCCCCAGCCCCTGTCAATTATTTCTCAACCTGCTCTTGTCACAGAGTTTACCTTCACATATTCAATAAGTGATTAATGCATTTCTATTGCTTTTGCTTTAGAGGCTCGGCTACATTTGGAAGCAGTTGACACAGGAAATGCTGATATAATTATTTTGTACTTTTGTAGGGTGTATCAGTCTGGGTTGTAATTTGTTTTCTTGCAAGACTTGAAGTACTTTGCTCCATCCTCTTCTTGACTTGATGGTTTGTGAAGAGAAATGTGCCATTGTCCTGATGGGTTTTCCTTTAAATATGATCTGTTTCTTTTCTCTAGTGGCTTTTAGTATATGTGCTGAATTTTTGGGATCTTGATTATTATATGTCTGGGAGTGGTTTTAATTGGGTGATGTTATTTGGAGTTCTATATGCTTTGGTGACCTGAATGTCAGATTGTTTCTCCATATTTGGGAAGTTTTCTGCTATTACCTCTTCCCGTATTCTTTTTATATCATTTGTGTTGGCTCATTTGTTTCTCATTGATGCCTATTTGTCTTATGTTTTTCATCTTTGCATCATCTTTCAGGTGTTGAATTATTTTTTTCCTGCATCCTAGTTGTTTTTAAGAGAACTTTTCTTACCTTTTCATTTGTTGCAGTGGTGTTTTCAAAGTCTGAAACTCTATTCTCACTTTCATTCACATAGCTTTTCCAGCTTGTGATTGAGGTTATAATTTCCTGCTTAGCACTTTGAATCTTCTTCATGCATTCTATTTCTTTCCTATGTTGCTCATTCAATGATTCCATCATTTTTCTATTCTCCTCTATTTTTTATTTTATTATATTTTATTTTATTGAACTACAAATGTCAATCAGACAGTTTGAAGACTCCGTAGCAATACAGATTCGATAAATTAATACATTGCAAACTGTTATCATAATGTTTTGGTATTGTACAAGGTGCATACATGATATTATATTTACAGATATTATTTTAGCAGATATCTCTTATCAGTGAATTAAGAGTGTAGCTGCTCACTTATTTATTTTTTATACCTGAATTATATCAAAAAATTCAATAATTATTTTCCTATTGGATGACCATAGTACTAGAAGCTGACATAATATCCTGTCCAACCACCATTAGTGCAAATCTTGCCTCTCATAGGATTATGTAGAAGCACAGCATTATCTATCCCAACTGTACTGTCTATACACACACATCATGATTTTTTCTTTCTACACCCCTTCCTGCATCAAGTTTAATGGAGAAGTGAAACACTTCAATGACAAAGAAGAACTAAACAATTTCATGACAACAAAGCTAACCCTACACAGACTCCTGAAAGATATTCTAGAGAGGGATCAAAATGAACACAACTCCATGAATGAAAATGGAAAGAGCTGATCAAATAGGGCAAACAATTAAATACAGGAGAAAGAGTTATACAACAACAATCTTTCAGTTATTCTTTTTTTGTTTTTCGGGAAAAACCAGTGATTGAACTCAGGCCTTTACACTTGCCAGGGAAGTGCTCATTCCACTGAGCCATCTCCCCAGCCCCTCAATTACTCTTTTGTATACTATTTGTATTCTTTTGTATAATATTTCCATCAGTATACTGTACAAATGGATTTCTCCTTCACTCTATGGATCATGATTCTGTCTGGGTCTGCAGGGTGATATCAAGGAAGCAGAAGTAGCTCAGTCACAGAAGTGACACCTGGCCAACTGTAAGCGTCATGGACATGTCCATGTCCACCACATACTAGAACTTTATGCAGTATCCTATCCCCAGACTGTTAGAAGTGCTGGTCATATATGTGCCATTCTAGTATTTTTGTTTTGGTTTATTCTTAGCGATTCTTTGCTATCATGAAAACTTTTTCTTAACTGATATTTTTGTATAGGTTATCCTAATCAAATACTGTGTAAGTGCTCTGCATTGTTCACAGATTTGTACATGTGATACACTGCATTCTGGCCTCTTAGTTTGACTTGCAAGTTAATTTTAATTTTTGAATGTTATTTTGAAATATTCAATTTAATTTTAATTTAATATTTAATAAATTTTCTAAACATGGTTGAATTTAAAAAAAGTTAGTTTGTACTTATTCCATTTGGGGCATGCTTTCTTTGTATAAAGCTTAGGACCTAAAGAACTTCATTGCACATTTCTGAGGGCTCTCATATTCCTCAATTCAAATTTACCAGAAAATTATATTTTTTTTCCTAAAGTTTAAATAACTTTTTTTTATAAGATTATAATTTTGAAAGGTTGTTTTTTGCTGTCTCACACTCTTCCAAGTAAATTTTTAATACCAGTCTTTTCCTATAATACTTAGATTTTCATTCTATGCAAATCCAGCATGACTTAGCTCAATATGGCCTAAAATATTAATAGCTATATTTAATAATATGTAAGGAATTGCTTATTAAGTTTTTTGTTTCATAATCCAAACAAAGTTAATCCATTAAAACAACAAAAACAATTTAACACATGATTTCATCCTTACTTAGACAGGCATCACATAATAGCTAAGTTTTCTCAAGGGTCTGAAGTCATTAGTTTAACTGTAGATTGTCTGGACTGAGATCATATTAGCCATATTTGCAAACTGCTGTGCATTGGTTCAAACATCTTAGGCATTGAAAAGTGTGTTACTCTAGCTTTAGTCCTAACATTAACCCTAAGTAAATCTTCATATATTGTTGTATGGCAACAATACAACAGTAATTTTTGTTTTGCTTTGCTTTGCTTTGTTTTACGTTGTGCATTTCGAAGAAGCTGTTCCTCTAGGAAGAGCTTCTTTTATTGCATTACTACATTTGAAAAATCTACAAATTTCTCGTTTTCTGTCAAAACCAGTGGAAAGAATTGAGATCTATATTTAAGATTCTCTTTACATTTAAGTGACTAAGATAAATTATCTCTGAAACTCTTTCAGCTAAAAATGAGTCAGCATTCTGGGGACATAAACAATTACTATAATACATTTTTCTATTGGTAAAGATTATCTTTACTATTTATTAATATGATGTTATAAGATGAAAAACAATATAAATATTTTGCAATATTTTGGAAGACAATGCTTATGGTATGTTGATGTTATTCTCTTTACAAAGAGAATGCTGAAGTAGATTCTCATATCAGTTACATTCCCAGAAAATAATTATGCTTTTGCATTAATATTATTATTATTAATTTATGATTTTGGCACAAGGTCTTGTTACACAGCTCAGACTCATAGTGATCCTCCTGTCTCAGTCTCCCCAGCACTGGGATTACATGGGTGTGATGTCATGGTGGCCAGCTCCCCAGGCCCAGGAAGGAGCTGACATGGCATGTGGTACTAGGGATCAAACCTGGGACCTTGCGATTGTGAAGAAGGCACTTAGACTGCTGAGCTGTCTTCCTGGGCCTATACTTTTACTTTAACAGTCACATTGCTATTAGATGAATATGATTGAGATAAAAATATGTTTAAATAAATTTTACTTCTTTCCTTTTTTTATATTTACCTGTATATTTCTTTTGCCTTTCTGAAGGCAAGACTAAGCAGGTACTTCAAAACGCAACTGTCAGAACACCGATAGCATTTGTAATGTTTTACCTGAATAATTAAAACGGAATTTATTTAATTTATTGGGATGACATTAGCAGGCTATGTATTACTAGTCTGATAATAGCATAAAATGTCTCTTCATCCTCATAAGCATGTACCATTTTAACAATTGTGACAGTGACATTATATTTCAAAGCATTTTGCCCTGAGCAAGATTTAACATCTTTTTTAGTAGCTTAGAAAGATCCAAGGCTTATCTCCAGAGGACATCTTCTACTGCTGTTACGCTGCATAAAAGGCATTTGTCACTATAATGCCGACAGTCTACTAGCTAATTTTAAATGCATAAATGAGTGCCTGATAAAAGAATCATCAAATATTTGAGAAAAATAGACACCAACCAACAGAGATCATGTCAGCCGGGTAAAGAATTTGTTCTGTGAAAGCTATTAACTCAATCAGAACAGACCCTGAAGATACTGTGTTAACATTCTATAATACAGACACACCCCACTTCCCTGGGAATTTCCTCTCCTGTTCTCCTCACTGACAACTTCACAAAGGTTTCCATTCCCCATTATTCCTATACACAGTGCTTAGGATATGATGACACTGTTAATTCAAAGAGAAGGCTGAAATAGATTTTCACATCAGTTATATTCCCTGTCCAGCATTTGCACCCACAGCCTTGGCTGAAATTTTTCAAACTCCAGATAGATGCTCTTTCCAAACTTTTGTGTAAAGGGCATCAATCAATCTAAGGATGTTTGTTTCCAGATCTCATTTTCTCTGAATTACTCTGGGACATTTCTAAATCAGTTTTCCATTCTCTCTCCCACAAGTTCAATCTTTCATTCTCTTTTTAAAAAAGCTAACAGAAAATGAGGCAATATTTTTCTAATCTTTAAAATATTTATTGTCACTTTAGTTTGCCTGTCATCTATGCCTCTTTCTGTGTGTTTTGTGTCAAATTTTCACAGTTCCGTTTTCTGAATCCCACTATGATCAGATGTTTGGTTTCCATATTATGAAAATGATGCCAATTATTAATGACCTGTATTATTTTAAGTAAAATGATCAAAGCTGACCATTAGCAGCATCTGATGTAATTGATTAGTATTAATTTTTCTTACCTTGCACACATACTCTTCTTTTCCTTTTTCTATTTTTGCTAAGCCTTCTATTTTGAAACATTGTAGGTTTATTGCAGTTGTAAGAGAAAATTAAATTATCCTATATATGTTATCAATATAGAGACATGAACAAGATATTATCATTGGTTTATTCCAATGATAATATTTTATAAAAATACTGTATATTATAATGAATAAACTGACACTAGCACACTCATGATAGAGAACAATTTAATGATTACATGATCAGAAATTTCATTATGAAATGAATTAGAGAGCATCCCTCCTTGTATTTTCCAGAAATTGTACATATACATATTTTTCTTTAAGTATTTTGTTTTGTTCTCTAATAAAAGGAATTATCTAAACTCTTCCTTTTAAGGGGGATAAATGTATAAATTAAATTATATTAATGAGTAATAGACTAAATTATTTCTTAGTGAATATTTTCCAGAAATTGTACATATACATATTTTTCTTTATTTTGTTTTGTTCTCTAATAAAATGAATTTTCTGAACTCT
This sequence comes from Ctenomys sociabilis, assembly GCA_004027165.1. Lineage (NCBI taxonomy): Eukaryota > Metazoa > Chordata > Mammalia > Rodentia > Ctenomyidae > Ctenomys > Ctenomys sociabilis. The sequence continues at coordinate 34,887 of PVKA01000580.1, read as the reverse complement.
TCCTTTTAAGGGGGATAAATGTATAAATTAAATTATATTCATGAGTAATAGACTAAATTATTTCTTAGTGAATATGATGTTGTTGTAGTGATGTTTCAACATTAAGTATCAGAAGCTTATAACTTACCTTGGTTTGTACCTCTTAAGATTAACTATGTTTTTGCTTACACAAATCTTTATATAGGCTGTTTTTTTTTTCATCTTTTGCCAAATTTTAAAGATTTTTAATATTGATTATCACTTAAAGAACTTCTTCAACACCACTTTTTGTTTTATGTTTTTGGGTGCAGCTCAGGACTGATGCCAGGTCCTTGGCACTAAACTCTGTCCATTCCCTCTTTTAAATTTTGAGAGAGCCTCCTGCTAAATTGGCCAGGCTGGGCTCAAAGTTGCAAGACGCTTATCTCAGTTTCTCAGATATTTGGGATTGCAAGCACGGACCAAAGTGCCTAGATATTTTTCTTTTAATATCTCCGTAATTTCAGTGAAACAAAGAAAAGTGTTGCTGTTGTTGTTTTCTGTAGGCCCACAATCCTATAAACTCAAAAAAATAAAATAAAACACTGTTTGTTCAATTTCTCAGATTAGATGCTTTCTGTTGCTTCAGTTTCAAATTTACTGATTCAAATGTGTCTAGCTCATTATAATGTTAAGCTTCTCTATGATTGATTTATTTCTTTCCATTGTATTATTATAGTTTAGACTTTAAAATTCCACTTGCTCTTCTTCATGTCTCTTTTTTTTTTGCTGAGAGTATTTGTTTGCTGTTTTTGTTTTTCTTTCTAGTCTTTTTGTAATACCTTCTTGAAACATTATGATGATGGCCACTTAAAATGATTGTCAGATCACTTCAATGTCTTATAAGTAATTCTAATATTTCTTATTGTTATTTGTTATTGGGGCTTTTATTTCATTCACTTTGTAAGCTGCCTGTGGAAATTCATTTTTATGGAAATATAAGTCATTACATTGAGTCATAGATCCTACCGAAACATTTCAACTTACCTTGATCTTTTGACCCTGCTCTTCAGGAGAAAGGAGAGAAAAGGGAAGGATGTCATTTTAAAGAAGAGAACAAGTTCCTCATTCCTCCTATGTGTTGGTATTACGGTTGGGAAAAGGGTCCTTTCTCTGCCAGATAGAGTGCAAGTCCTAGATTTCTATGTGGTCTTTGGCTTTGGATGTGTGAGCAATGGCCTCTTTATCATTGAGTGGAAATAAAACTACTGGTTTCCTAGAACCACATAAGTTTTATGTGGTAAGGATAAAATATTTTGGCTCACTGCACTCCGATTGCATTGGACACATATATGTCCCAAAATGTCTATGTTTTCATGGATGGTGTGGGATTTAAGTGTTTTTCTATGGTGTTTGAAGCAGTTTTAAAATATAAAATTTTATCTTACTAGAGTTTTCACTTGCTAACTTTGTTTAGAGGAAGAAAACTATTTCTGTGGATAGTTTTAGTCTGTTTTGGTTGATAGTTCTCTATTGCCACAAATTCAGCACAGTGCTGATTCTTAGATGACAAGGTAGCTACTAAACCCCTAGCTCATTAAACCCTTGACTACATTGTACTACATTCTATCTTTCATTATTTTTCTGATTCCCTTTTCTGTATTATGTGAAGAAATCTCTGTTGCTAAATGTACAAAGAACAGGAGAAGTGTAACAGCTCTGTCTTTCATAATATGGAATTTGCAAGTCATTTTACAACTCTTTATTTTATTTTAATTTGTTTGCAGTACCAGGGACTGAACCAGGACCCTGAGCTTGCCAGGCAAGCACTCATTCTATGGAGCTATCTACCCAGCCCTACTCTTTTTATATTGTACATCAACTATGTGAATGAAAACCAGCCTCACAACTCTTTATCCACAATAAGATAAATTATATATATATATATATATATATATATATATATATATACATGAAACATTATAAACATGTTAAATTAAACACTTCAAAATATAGACTTATATCCATTAATCACCAGATTGTTATGTGTGTTGAAACTTAACTTTAGTTGTTTCAGGTTGCTCTTTCACTGTTTCTCAATGAGGAGCATAGGATGTTAGAATACATGTGACATTTTATTCTTTTTTGGGGGGGGACTGGGCATAGAAGTGAGGCCCTTGTGCCTGCCAGGCAGGTGCTTGCTTATTCTAATGAGCTTTCTCCCTAGGCCAACATTTAGTTCTTTCATAACATCTTTTATGCAAATCCCTGAAGGCAACTATTCTTTTAGTATTTCTGTATTTATAAAACTTAGAATCAAAGGAAACAGCACTTAAACCAGGAAAGATAATTACTAATCTATGCTTTTTCAATAATATTAATAAATATTTGTAGTGATATTTTATTATACAAAGTCAGCAATAAAGTTTTTGGAAAGATCACAAAAAATATGCAAAAGATGATCTTCTTAATAGAGGAGTGTTATTTTGAAACTTTGGGATAGTTAGTAAGAGAAGCTTCAGAATCTGACAGAGATTAACTTGCTTTCCATAACATGATTCAAGTTAAAGAAGAAAAGAGGGAAAGTCACTGTTGCTCTATCCTGACCAAGTTGTGGGAAGCAGAAATATGACTGACACAAATTCAAGTTCTAACCACATCTCCAGGAAGTGATCCTAGGATTAAACCAGAGCCAATTTCACCCATATATGTTAACCGGTAACCAGAAGTAAGCCTTCTATCATGACAGTCATCAGCTGAGGACATAACCAAAGCCACCTCATGAAAACTTCTGTGAAAATACAGAGTAACAGCAGCTTTAAGGTCTTACTCTCCGCTTATGTCTCCCCGTATGCCCACATAAATGGCCGTTTTGTAGAAAGCAAGAGGAAGGATCAAATGAAAGGGAAGTGTGGTTATCTAAAGAGAACGAAGGTACACTCACTCCTTCCTATTCCTTAGTCACTTTCTTTTTGAACCATGACATGGACACCCACAACATAAAGGAAGAGATAAATTCTCATTTCAGTCTTTTGTTCTCATTTTCAGTTTTCATTCACCAACTCCAGAGCAGGAAAGAAGGATTTGCTGGATGGTTTTGGCATGATCCTCTCATGGAGGCCAGGAAAAGGAGAGAGAAGGGAAGAATTGGAAGGAGGATACTCTCTCAGTGTCCACATCCTCAATTACCAGCCTTTAACCAGGTCTTATGTCCTAGTAACAAAACAGATGCATCATCCCATAATCCAGTCTTCTTGCACAAAACCTGCCTCAGATTGCATGAGGCTGGAGATGAGGTGCTTGAGTGAACCGCTATAATCTACACATTTCTGTTTAAAAAAGTATACATTTAATGTATCATATAGTGTAACATATCTTAAACAACAACAATCCTAAATTTACTTCTGTGCCAACTACCTAGCGATGAACTAATTTTTGATTGGCATAGTTGAGAAGGAAAGGATGTAATTTATTTGTCTTTTCAGATGAAGATAATAAATATGAGAACCATTTTAAAAATTGCATCTCTTGCATATATATATATATATATATATATATATATATATATATATATTTCTGCGAGTTAAGACATCATACACATATATGGTCTTCTGATTGATATATTTATATTATATTGATATAAGTAGCATCCAAATGTAGAGAGTGAGACCTTTTCTATGTCTTCTGGCTCCTAAGGACCATGACATTTGAGGTCATGTGCTGAAAACTTTAGGCTATCATTTGTAATATCATAGTAGGAATCCTAAATGTACTAAACATGCAGAAAATGTGTTTTAAAATAGACATCAGCGATTTATTTGTTTATAGCTACTTTCCCCTGAGCATGCAGCTGCTATTTCTTTCTTTATAATATACAGATCTAGTCTGAGATTTTTGTTGACCCCAGGGAACACATTTTTAGGAATAAACAAACAGGATTTCTTTTTCTTTTTAAGACTTGTTACTGTCCTTCACCTTCTATGTTCCTTGAAAGTCTGTCTCTCATTTAATCTATTTTATGGTACCTTAGTGCCCTATAGGAGTCTTCCATAGTCCTATTTATCTTTTCTATGGAGGACTATTTTAAAGTCTAACTTTTTAATAGAGACTAAAATATAGCAGAGGGCATGAATTAGGACACATTGAGCAGAACTAGTTATTTTGGTGTAAAGGATGAAATTATTATCATACATTTGATTTGTTGTATTATGCTATTATGTCTTCAAACCTTTTAGGATTATTCTTCAAACAGATATTTTTAAAACATGACACTGTGTATAGAATATATTCTTCTAAATGCCATCATTTCAAAGTGTATCAAAATTGGTTCCCTTTAGAGATGATCGAGAAAGAAGATGAAATATTTAAGTGAAAAAATGTACTAAACAGATCTGATAAGTACTTTAATAACCTATTATTGGGTGATATGACCTCTTTAAAATAGATATAAATATCTCAGAAGGAAGGATTTGGGGTTTGTGCAACTTTAAGCACAGTGTAGAGAAGCACAACAGCAAAAAGTTTCAAAAGGCTGCTACACCAGAGCAAATGCATGCAGAATAATGTGCACTGAGAAACTGAGACATCATGGAGAATTTCTAAATATAAGTTTTAAAAGATTATGAGTATTGTCACAGCAATTTATTGGAAAAGAAAAAATCACAAGGTCATTTTTGCATTGTATATATTATACTGCAACTTTAGAAGAAGGCGAAGAACTAACAATTCACTTAGAGTTAGAAGGAGAGTTCTGCCTAAATCAGTAGTAGTCATAAAACTGTGTAAAGTGCATAGATCGTGTAATATATATGACATTGTGATTAGATAAGAAAATATTATCAAAGACAGTTTTATAGCTTGACCTAATATGTAGAGGGTTTTCTATTGTTAATCTTAACTTTATATTTTTAAGAGAAATTGACATGCTTTTTCTGGCACCTATGTGTGTATATAGTACAAATAGGGCAGTGTGTTTAGTAACTTAGAAGACAAAAACATAGTGGAGAGACATGTATAGAGACAGCTGAAAAGACAGGTTATATATAAATTCTAAGTGGGAAATGTTTTAAAAATTTAAATTAGAATATTAAAAAACATATACTACTATATTGAATATTACCAAAAAATTCAAAAATACTTGGAAAAAAGTACAAAAATTAAACGATTGAACCATTACTTTTGAATGCCAAATAGTCAATAGAACTATTATAGCTTCTTTCTTTTTTAAGTGTGTCACATTTCATTCCTCCTAAAAATAGAAGACCTTCAGGTTTAATTCATCATCTCTAATTAGAACAAATAAAAAGAAAAAAAAAACTAAGTCCTAGGTCACCGTATAATACAGATCAGGAATGGAATCATCAAATATAAAATACATTGCACATCTTCACATCCAGTCAGAAAAATGAACAAAAGGAATACATATCAAAATAAACAGGATGACACTGTACTTTTACATAGCACAAACAGAAGAGATTCACAGCATAGGAACTTGAATACTCAAAAACTGACATAACTTTTTATTAAAATGTTGTAATAACTATAGGAACTCATTATTATGAATTGAAGAGAATTTCAAATAATAAGAAAATAAGACGAGAAGGTATAACAAAAAGAGATGTACTATATCACTCAGGGAAGGACTTCCCTTACCCAATCCTAGGCAAAATTTGGGTCTTTCTGCGAAGGTCATGCTTCACAGAATGGCAGAGATATGAGTGGGATGCCTTGCCCAAGATCTTGCTAAAACTGCCCTTCAAATGCAGATGAAGTTGTGCTTTTAATTTTAATTTTTTTTTTAAACAGAGTGCAAACTACAATTAAAACAGAAAAGTTTGCGAGTAATGCAGAATTTCATTTAACAAGGTAATATGAATTTCAGAGTATTTGTTGTAATACATAGTGTTGACTTCCAACCAGTTATTCATATTACCAGATATGCACACGCAAAATTAGAAGAAGAAATAAGAGAGAAATGTATAAGAAATTAAGAAGAGGAAAAGTACAATGAAAAGAGTAGATGAAACAAAGCATTAACTGCTTCTTTCCATACACCAGCAGAAATTCACAGTAACAGTTGTGCAAACCATCTTGCTTACATACATAGATAAATCTCTTTCCTCACTCCCTCTCTTGTTCTTCTCCTCAACTCAGCAACTCTTTCCTTTTGAATGAGTTAATTCCATTCTCCCAGTACCTTTTGTTATCTTCAGATTCCATTCTTCTCTTTCAGATTCTCAGATTAAGGAGACAATATGATGCTGCACATGTGGATCTGATTTATTTAATTTAAGAGTACGTTCTCTAGTTGCATCTATTTATGGAAAAAAGACTAAAATTTACCCTCTTTTGTGGCTGAGTAATACTCCATTGTGTAAAAATACCACACCTTCAGTCCCCCAAATTCAAAGAAGACCCAATCCAAAAATGGGCATCTATCTGAACACACAATTCTCAGAGGAAGAAATACAAATAACAAGCAAATATAAGAGAAACTGTTTAACTTATTGGTCATTCAAGAAATGCAAATTAAAGCAACATTGAGACTGTATCTCACTCCAGAAAGAAGGACTAACATCATAAAGTCAGCCTGCAACAAATGCTGCAGAGACTATGGAGAAAAGGAATATTTCTGCACTGTTGGTGGGAGTGTAGACTGGTGCAACTACTATGGAAATCAGTATGGAAACTTTCAAAGGTTGAGATTGAAGATATCATTCAAGCCAGCTATTCCTCTCCTGGTTATTTTTCCAAAAGAACCGAAAACCTCGATCCACAGTGATATATGTGCACCCAGGTTTATAGCAGTGCAGCGTGTGATGGCTAAATCCTGGAAGCTGTGTTTTTAGAGGTGTTGTCAAGCTGCCAAGGAGGTTATCTTGGAGATTGAGGGCTTTCAGATAGGACAAGCATGGTGGAGTTTGGGTTGGCTCTGGCTATGGCAGTTCTATATGATCCCAATGTTGAAGACCAATGTGCTCTGCAAAAGCCAGATATGACTGTAGAGAGGTCATATCTGAATCATGGATGGGAACTGTCTTCCCCAGCAAGTTTGCTTGAGTGTTTATACACTGCATCTGCTGACAAAGCATACTTCTGCCAAGAGGGAGTAGAAGCTCTTAAAGGATGACTATCACTTTTACAGAGCAGACACTGGAAGGTGAATTTGAATTTCTGAGACTGTAATTGATGAGATATATACTTAGCTCAAAATTCCCACTTCTAGGTTTTTAGCCAAGAGAAATGAAAAAATGAGTCCTGAACACTTCTTTAAAAAGTAACTTTACTTACCTAAAAAAAAGGCAGGAAACAATTCAAATTGATATTAAAAGATGACTGAGTTCAGTTTTCTTCCTGCAATACAATAGTACTTGGTAATCAAAAGGAAAATTCCACTAATATATGAAAATGTGGATAAGTTTAGAAACACAATTGAATAACAAATAAAAATTTTCTGTATTTATTTTAGCTTAGTGCCTAATGAGAGTTAAGAGTCTACATCCAACCACCAGCGTGAAGAATGCCAATTTTCACAGCACCATTTATTAAAGAGGCTGTTTCCTTCAGTGGAGGAATCTGGCCTATTTGTGAAAAACAACATAGCTAAAGGCTGGGGAGATGGCTCAGTTGAATAAGACCTTCCCTGGCAAACGCAAGGGTCTGAGTTCAATCTGAGTTCAATCCCTGGTTCCGTCATAAAAAAATAAAAATAAAAAAAAAAGTTAACTGTGCATGAATTACCTCGTGTGTTTTCTGATCTATTCCAATATTGTGTGAGTCTGGTTTTTTTTGTTAATAATGTGCTAATTTTGTCATTATAGCATTATAGTATGACTAGAGGTCTAGTATTGTGACAATCCCTGCGTTGCCCTAGTTGTCTAGATCAGCTTTTTTATTGTAAGTTCCTTCTGGCTTCATATAAATTTTAGGATTGCTCTCTCCAGCTCTCTAAGGACTATTATTAGTGTTCTTATTGGGATTGAACCAAATCTACTTAACAGTTTTGGAAGTGTGGCCATTTTGAGTGTATTGCTTTTAGCTGTGTAGATGTAGGAGACCTCTTTTCATTCTCTGATATCCTCTACAACTATGTTTTTCAGAGTATTGCAGTTTTCATTGTAGAGGTCTTTCTCTTCCTTTATTAGATTAATTATTTCATTTTCTGATGCTATTTGCAAGCTATTGTTTCTGTAACTATCCTCTTGGTGAGCTTGCCCTTGGTGTATGAGACTGCTATTGAGGACCGGCCAAATGGCTCAGAGGACTAAAGCACCTGCAAGCAGGTGCAGGGGTTGGGGGTTCACACTCTGAGCCTGCTGTGCTGGCCCTGACCTGGGGGCATGATGAGACAGAATTAAGACTGGGCATTGTGGCACACACCTGTCATCTCAGTTCTTGGGAGGCTATAAACAGGAGGATCACTACAAGTCTGATCTAGTAGTGAGACCCTGAACACCCTTTAGACCCTTCCTTAAAAAGATACAGAAAAAACAGAATGCTATTGACTATTGTTTTTGACTTTTTGGATTATTGACTTTGTACACTGCTATGTGATCAAGTTTGAATATTGTTACTAGGAGTCTCTTAGGAGTTTCTGGGTTCTTTCTTGTAGCAGATCATGTCATCTGTAAATAATAATTTGACTTCTTTCTTTATATCCCTATACTGTTTATAAATAAACAGTTTTATGCATTTAGCTAATGTTACTGAATGCAGTATGTACCTTGGTTCATAAACTTAATTCATTCCATGATTCAGGGGAAGATGGCCATATCACATTTGTTCTTGGAAGATGATTGTATTAAATTCAGCACCAAATGATGAGTGTGTGAAGGGATGCAAAATATTCCAAACCTTCTGTTTGCAAACCTAATTGTTTGTAAAGGAACATTCACTAACAGAGGCAGCAGCACAAATTGTCATAGCTAAATCTTGAAAGCAACCCAAATACCCATCAAAACGAGAAAGGGATAAAAAAGACAGGGTATTTTACACAATGCTGTATTGCTCAACTATTAAAAAAAAAAGATAAATTGAGGCTTTTTAGGTAAATGGATACAACTAGAAGCCATACTCATAAGTGAAATAAATCAGATCTGCATGTGTGGGCATCATATTGTCTTGCTAGTGTAAGAACCTGAATGAGTAAATAAAATCAGAAAGATACATAGATACTGTGAAAGAGAAAGAGTCTGTTCAAAGAGAAGGAAAAACTGGGGTGAGGAAAAGGACAAAAGAAAGAAAGAAGGAAGGCAAAAGGACATATTTGTGTGTATACGCATGCTAACTTTGATGATAATACTGCTGATTTGTGCTGTCTACTGACAGAAGTAGTTAATACTTTATTTATTTTTCTCTTCTTCAACATTTTTAAAACCAATTGTGCATGCTTATATCTTGTAACCTAAACACATAATTTGAAGACAGCATTATTCAATATAACAACCATTGTCAAATTCTTTTTATTATGTTTAGTGAAATTCTGTATTGCTTCTATTTTTTTTCTTTACTAGTTTGTATTCTCTAAAAAGAAGGAGGAGGAAGAGGAGGTCAAGAAGCAGGAGGGGGAGGAGGAAGCAGAAGCAGAAAGAAGAAGAGGAGGAGGAGGAAGAAGAGAAGAAGAAGAGGAGGAGGAGGGGGAGGAGAAGGAGAAGAAGAAGAAGAGGAGGAGGAGGAAGAAGAGAAGAGGAGGAGGGGGAGGAGAAGGAGGAGGAGGAGGAGAAGGAGAAGGAGAAGAAGAAGAAGAAGAAGAAGAAGAAGAAGAAGAAGAAGAAGAAGAAGAAGAAGAAGAAGAAGAAGGAGAAGAAGGAGAAGAAGGAGAAGAAGAAAGAGAAGGAGATAATAGCCAAAATCCTTGTTGTGTTCCTGATTTTAAAAAGAGCGCTTTCAGCTTCCCTTCATTCAGTATGATGCCATATGAGGCTTTTGTCAGGTTGAGATAAAGTCTTTCTATCCCTATTTTCTTCAGTGTTTTTATCAAGAATAAATGTTGGATTTTGTGAAAACAACCCTGTACTTCACTCTACAAAGAATGGCTATTATTAGAAAATCTGCCATTAATAAATGCTGACAGGTTGAGTGGAAAAAGAAACTCTTCACTGTTATTGTTTGATCTGTATACTGATACAACTAATAATAGAAATTATGCATTTTCCTAAAAAAAAAAAAACTATATGTGAAAGTGCAGTCAGCTCGGTGGATGACAGTTCCTGCCTAGGCAGATGCAGGGACAAGTTTCAATCCCTGGTATGGCGTGCCACACCGGCTCAATCCCTGGGTGCACTGAGAAGGCAATTGGGACTGGGCGTAGTGGTGCGTGCCTATAATCACAGAGCTTGCAAGGCTAAAAACAGGAGGATCACTATGAGCCTGAGCTGCATAGTGAGACCCTTAAGACCTAATACTAAATATATTAATAAATAAATAGATAAATGTGGCAATTCCCTTCCTCTTCCAGACATCTTCCTAAAACAGTTAAATACATGCTACCACAGTGACATATGCCTATCAATAAGGTTAGCAGCACAACTCAAAAGCTAAATCTTTAAAATGTCCTATATGTCCATCAACAGATGAATGGATACAAAAATAGTGGTAAGCAATGCAACTGAGTACTATTGTGCTATAATAAGATAAACCTTCCTCTTTCTCCTTCCCTCCCTCCTTCTCTCTCTCTCTCTCTCTCTCTCTCTCCCTCTCTCCTTGCTTCCACAAACCCCTTATGCCTTGGATCCATCAAGCCACAGACTGAACCCTCTGAAATTGTAGACCAAAATAAACCTCTTCTTATTAGGTTGTGCACGTCAAGCATTTGTTTCTAGTGATGAGAATGTGGCTAAAATATTACATAATCTCTATCTATAGCCACCCTACTGTGCAAATGCACACCAGAACTTTTTACTCCTTTCTAACTTCAGCTTAGTACCAGTAAATTGACATTTTTTCCCAATTATCCCTCCTAATATTCTTCCCCAGCCTTTTGTAATCACCACCCGACTCTCAACCACATTGCTACAGCAATAGGGTTTCCTTCTTTTTATGGCTCAGTAGCACTTCACTGGAGGAAAATGGATGCACCTTGGAAACAATAAGGGCCAGGGAGATGGCTCAGTGGAATAAGCGCTTCCCTGGCAAGCACAGCTGCCTGAGTTGAATACCTGGTTCCACCAAAAAAAAAAAAAAAAAAAAAAAAAAAAAAAAAAAAAAAAAAAAAAAAAAAAAAAAGAAAAAGAAAACATAATAATATGATAGAATACTACTTTAAACTGGGAAGAAACAGCTTCAGCAGAAAGATGAACTAGATTTGGGGAGTGGAATAGAGGGAAAAAGAAAAACATATATGTATACACAAGACAGTTGAGACATGTTATGTACCTAGCTTCATTTGGTTGTGATGCTTGCAATTCTTAATAGAAATTACACAAAAAATAGAAATTGCAAGCAATGATGTGAAATAAAAGTAACTCTAATTCACTGTTGGTGGGAATGCAAATGTGTGTATTTACAGTGGTGTCTATAGAGGCTCTTCAAGAAAACTAAAAATGTTCGTACTACATAACTTGACCTTAATGCTGCAGAGTACACAGTGAATGGAAATGAAACAACATATCAAAAAGATGTTGGAAAGCTTATGCTTTTTAATACTATTCATAATATGTAAGGAATCCAGCAATATATGCACCACAAGTCCATTGGATGAAAAAAAATATAAATAAACATCATAGCACGTAATTCTGTCATAAATGATGAAATCCTGTCATCTGCAACAAAACTGATGAACCTAGGGAACATTATGTTAAATGAAATAATCCAGATACTGGCACTCAAGTACAGTACATTACCGCCCATATATAGATGCTAAATAAGTTGACTTTAGAGTGTGTCACTCATTGTGAGACACTGGTAAGGGCATGGGAGGAACATGCTTAAATAAAAAAGTATTACTGAATTTGTCAGTGCATGCTGTTTGCAATCATGAAAATGTTACTGAAATCTGTTGCTATGAACAATTAATACCGTGTAATGCAATCTTTTTAATAGATATAGAATAAAACATATACCTCAAAAAGAACTAAAGTTGTAGATTTCCTTTTACAACAAAATACGAACTTTAGATGACATCAGGATATGGTATTTCATACCTATTAAAATATCATACAGATAAAAATGGGAATTTGATTGTAAAATAACAGGATGAGTAATGTATTATATCTACAACCTAGTGAATTAATAATGTAATCTCTGAAAATTATAAAAAGAGAAAAACTCCAAAATAATATTTCTAATGGTTTGCAGCAAATGAAGATGTCTTTCCAAGAATATCTAACATATCTCAATAATTAAGCAGTCAGGCTTTTGAGCTCATACACAGACAGGCACACACACACACACACACACACACACACACACACTAATAAAAATAAGAAAAATAAGTAAACAAAAGAATGAAATAAACTGAAACAGTTGCATTGATTTTAGAGACAACAGAATTCAAATGACAGAAACCCTGTTAGAGATGAAGGAGGCTACCACATAATGATAGAAATGTACTCTTTATTGTAGGATATAATAACCTAAACCTTTCAGGCACCTAACAGTCTAGTCTATAAATGCTTGCTGATGCTGACAGAACTTCAAGGATGAACCCACTACTGGGATTGGGGACTTTGGTACCCCTTTTTATCTAACAGGTTAAATAAAAAAGAAAATCACTGAGGGTAGATTGGGCACTAAGCACTTTTTTTTTGGTGGAACCAGGGTTTGAACTCAGGCCCTTGTACTTGCCAGGCAAGCACTTATTCTACTGAGCCTTCTCCCCGGCCCCTTAAACACATTTTCATGTCACTCACATTATAAATCAATAAAGAAGAATCCACATTCCTATCAAGTTCCCACAAAATGTACACCAAAACAGATCACACTGTGTGCTGTAAAGCACACCCTAAAAATTCGGATCCGAGAAACCTTATACCGGATTGGAATTCAACATGAACTCAAATAATGGTAAGCTAGCTCACAAGTTGTCAAATATTAGAGAACTAAATGACAATGTTTTACATATTCTAATATTCAACACAATTTTTTCAAGTAAAGTACAAATATTTTGAGTAAAAAAAAATAATAAAATGAGGGTTAGGGAGATAATTCAGTGGAATATGTGCTTACCTGACAAATGCAAGGTCCTGAGTTTGATCCCAGGTACCACCAAAATAAATAAATAAACAAATACTACAGTTTTAGAAAAATGAAACTATTTGATGTTCATATAGGAACTAATACTGAAGTATTTTTATGAAGAATGTTATTAGATCTTGATACTTATGCTTATTTCTGCTTTTGATTAATCACAGATCAACTGCAACAAAAGTCATAATGACTGTTGACATAAAACAATAAATTAATGATAAATATTACAATAATATAGGCACAAAAATAAGAAGTGGTGGTTATATGGAAAGTTGTTAAAGTGAAATTTATTTATTTGTTTATTTATTTATTTTCAGGAAAAAACTTTATTGAATAGAAAAGCTTCTGTTGGTGAGGGACAGAAGGGGGCCCCGAGAGGGTTGCCCCCAAAGTGAAATTTATAATATTAAAAGCGCATACTAGAAAAAAACATTTAAATATGTAAACTTTTAATACCTATGATTTGAAGAAGAGGAAGCTTACAACAAAAATAGATAGAATATAAAATTAAATTAAGATCAGGTGAAAAAAATCAACAAACTTTGACACCGTTTCTTGAAAAGTCTGTATGAATAAGGACACAGAGAAAGAAAATTACCAATACTATCTTGACAGATTATGCATACTAATATTACTAATATGGACAATAAAAATATAAAAAATTGATATTGAGATCAAATTTATGACATCAGATGAATTTCACGAATAATTTAAAGGGCACGGAGTACAAAACACACACAGAAACACCTGCACTTACACACTGAATATGGCTTCTGATACATCCAGTTAAGATTTTGGAGAACTACATAGTCAGTGCTTCAAATTATGTAAAACATCTGTACTGCCTCTTGCAGCCGTCCTCCACCCTCTTATAGCATGTTCCGCTGTGAATTCTTAGGGGTGTAAACCACTGAAGAGCACTGAAGCCCCTGTGATCCAATTACCCTTCTAAAGCTCCACTGCAAAGCATATCAGAGTCTGGGGGAACATTTTGTACGTAGCTCGTAACACGTGGTATATAAAAGCAACAAGCTACTAGATTTGTTTTACATTTTCTGTTATTTTGTTAATATTCCATAAGGGATTGTGGGACAAAAAAACCTGTGTGCAGATTAATGCTTATTTCCTGATCATAAATTTTTTTTCTGCTCTCCCGAAAGCATTCATTTCTCCCTTCTTTCCCACTTCTATTATCAGATCATCACTTCTTGCCTGGAGTATCCTGGTATCTATGAGGATATACTTTATTTATTTATTTATTTATTTATTTATTTATTTATTTATTTATTTATTTATTTTTTGAGACAGGGTCTCACTGTGCAGTTCAGGCTGGCCTTAAGCTCACTTTGTAGCTCAGGCTGGTCTCGAACTCACAACAATCCTCCTGCCTCAGCCTCCCTAGTGCTGGGATTACAGGCATGCACCACCACGCCCGGCTGAGGATATACTTTAAAAGAATAGCAACTTTATTCACTTTTTTATGAACTTCCAGTATTTACCCATTAGAATAGTACTAAATGTCAAACTACTCCCAATCAATATTTGTTAGGAGAAGCATGCGCTAACTAGAAGCACAAATGCCAGATAAAATGTGTACTTGTTAAGAAAGTTAAGAGCTTCTGAAGTGAGAGAACGGTGTGGAGAAGAAAAAGCGAGCTGTTGAGCTCTTTCTTCTAGTGCTTTTGTCAATTTGAGGGCAGAAAGTAGCACTAACTTTAGCCTTATTAACATTTTCATTTCGAACGTTATCTAACTTAATAAATTATTTCCAATATACACTGTTAAGGTTATTTCTGGTTTTATTTCTACCACCAAAACAAAGAAGTGGATTTTCACTAAGCTTGAAGAGAAATGAAAAGGTTAATGTTAAAGCTCAAGGAGGTTTTAAATTAATTGGCATAAAATCACAGCGACAATTCTAGTCGTAAGGCACTTTCAGAAGATGAACAATTGTGGTTTTTCTGGGTATGAACAAAGACTAAAGATGTGAAGAATAATTAATTGAAATAAGCATTAAACATCATGTTCCCACTCAAAAGGAGGAGCAAAGTGATGATTATTTTTCTTGGTAGATGAGCAAGTAAGAAAAATTTGAATACTAATTAACTCCTGACCATTGGGTCAGAACAGAGTTTATTGAGTTTCCCTGTCAAATAAGTTACAGTACTTCATGTTGGAGGGAGACATTTCATTAAAATGTGTAGGTCCTTAAAACATAATTTTAAAAAAAATCACAAAATGAAGTATTGCAGTGCTAAATCACCTTGAACTTTGTAAGAATAATTAATGTGTATAAATACAGATGAACTGCTTTAACAAATATATCATCCAATTAAATTAAATTTGCATTTTTAGTATTTTAAGTGGCATCATATAGTAATTTCATTTATAATTAAGTATGTAAAATAATATGTCCATGTAGTAGATAATTTGTAAATTTTGCAGGAAGTCTTTCACATTTCCCCAGAAATCAGTGTACAGGAGAAATTATAGCCTATTTTTCAGGGAATAAATTAGTCACTAAAGACTTAAGAAGATTCCTGTGCATACCACATGGTGGTCAGCTGAAGTCATGAAAAACTAGGATTATCAAGTTCTTACGACTTTTTCTGCATGTCCAAGAAAGATGTATCGAAAAACATAAGCTACACAGGCAGCAAAGAGAAGAAAATGGAGATGCTTTACAATTTTGCTCTAGTGGGGGTAGACGCTGAGTCAGAATAACACAACCAGTGAACGCTTCCTGCAGGAATCAATTCAAAGAGCTACAACTTGAAAGAAAAATCAGTTAGCAAGGGGTTGAGGAATTGAGAACAAAGAAGAAAATCTGAAAGTAAGCTTGAACAGAAAGACATGCTAGGACAGAGAAAACACTGGTTTAACAAGAGGAAAGAAAACATTCAGCAGGAATAAAAGAGGTAAACAGCATGTATGGTGATGTATTTAATGAAGTGAATTTTTTGGTCATTTATCGAACTACTCTGAATTTCTGCAACATGAAGGTTAAGAGCATGCTTAGCGGGATCAGACGGCAGATTCAGATCTTGTATCTGTTCCTCATTACTTGTGTGGTCTTAGAAAGCTCTCTAATATGCCTGCCTTAGTTGAAAGAAATAATGTAGAAGATGTCTAGGTAAAAATGCCCTTGACAAGGGCTGTTTTTCTAGCTGGAGGTTCCTGGGATGAATCCACTTAGCTTTTGGAGGTTGGTAACAGAATTCATGAATAAGAAAGAAGTAAAAATATATTTATATGATATATATAATAGCTTGGATATTGGACTGCAAATATATGTTGGTCCATTGAAAGGAAATATTATGCAATCTAACAACCATCATTGAATTCATACTGTTTTGTTCAGTGAACAAATTCTGTATTGTGTCTAGTTTGATGTTTATTATTAAAAAATAAAAAAAAAAACAAAACAGGAAAGAGAAAAGTACTCGGGTGTATATGATTACATGACAGGATCCCTTTCTGGCTGTCATCTGTAGCTCTAGACAACATCCTTACGAAGCTAATTATTTTCTTCTATCTTTAACAGCAAGATATAGCCAAGTGAGTGCTTTCCATGAACCTAGAAAATTCAATGATATTACTATACAATAAAAATAATCCAGTTTAATATGCCAGTTAGAAATAGAGTAGATGTAAATAACAATGAAAAACAGTTTATGAGGGGCTGGTGAGATAGCTCAGTAGAATAAGTGCTTGCCTGGCAAGATCAAGGTCCTGAATTCAATCCTCAGATCCACACAAAAAAGGAAAACAATGTATGATTCCACCCAACCAAAATCCAAAAACAAAAAAAAAATCTGTTGACAAAATTTTACAACTATCACAAGCAATTTAAGGAAATGGAAAGGCATTCCAATTACTGGACAGAATAACATTAGTATTTATTTTTTTCCAAATGATATTTTGGTTCAGTGCTCACAGAAATTTTAATCTATGGTTTTTGAAAAACTTCATAATAATTAATATCAAATAAAACTTTACAAATATTTGCATTTTGGCTTCAAAAAGAGGACATGGAACCCTCATGATCTAGACATTTCAAGTACACAAAAAGTAGTTGACAGAAAGATAACCAGCAGTGTATTACAGTAGATAACATAAGGAGAGATCCATATACTTGAATTTAATATAGAATAAATGCAGCATCAATATTTATAAATGTAGTATGAATATTAATGAGATCAGTTTGGAGAACTATTTATGCAAATAGAGTCCAGATGAGTAGCTTTGAATAAGTATAAATTTAAGAGAAAAACATAAAAATTTATCTTTAGGACATAATAGTAAATTTAGAAAAACAGGGCCCACTAGATAGCTCAGTGGACTTAAGTGGCTGCTCAGGTGACACAGGGACCTAGGTTCAGTCCCAGGCGCCACCCCCAGGTCTTGCTGAGACAGGGATTGAGACAGGGCATAGTGGCATGTGCCTGTAATCCAAGACTTGGGAGACTGAAAACAGGAATATCACTACAAGCCTGATCTGTGTAGTGAGACCCTGTAGGCCCTAAATACATTGAAAATAAACAAGTATAAATTTTCAATTTTACCTTAATAGTATACTAGTTAACGTTAATGTTTAGTAAAGCTAAATATTGGTAAACAATGCCAAATAATGTAGAATTTTAAGGGCTGTCACAACATCAGTTCAAATACAAGTACACAAATTAATATGTATATTTATTTATAAATTCATATATATATATATATATCTTGTTACCTAAAATTAAATTTTAAAAAATAGTGTGTGCTTTTTCTGGATAGTGATAAGAAGGGCTAAATATAGCTAGGTGTGGAGAGACCCACCAGCCCACCATACTTTTCCTCTCCTGCATCCAGTATGGAAAATGCCTTAAAAAAAAATCTGGCACTATTTAGACTCACTACTTTTGCTGTTCACTTATATCAATTAAACATGTCTGCACATATTTTTAGATTGTGTTTGTGTATAAAACTTTGAAAATATGTATATAAAATTAGGAGGTAGAAAGATCAAAGTAACTTGGAGAATAACATGGAAAACAGGATGAGTGAACATTATAGCAATTACAGTGAATCTAGAACAACAATTTGATGTCATGCAGAAATTGATTGTCTTAATATATTGTTCAGAGATAAGTAGATTTATATGTAGTAAACAAAACATGTATGTAAAGACAATAAAATACACATGCAAATGAGAAACACTCATTTTTCACTAACTCCATAGAAATATATAAGCAAATATTTGGAAATTCATAAACACATTAAAATGATTGTCATGCATTATTTATTAATTCTTTACCTATGAATATAACTGAAATGGGAAATTAGAACTACATTGAAAAAATGATGATCCAATTTATTTAGAGTAAAAACTGCTACCAAGGAGTAGATATCACTGTGAAGTTTTACTTTATCACAAAGTAATTAACAAAGCAGGCAACATAGCTCAATGGACTAAATGCCTGCTTAAGCAAGAGCAGAACCAGGGTTCGGTCCCTGGCACCACGTGCCATGCTGGTTCTGCCCACAGGCTTACCACCCTGACCGGGCGTTGTGGCACACGCCTATATTCCCAGCACTGGGAAGGCTGAAAATAGGAGGATCACTATGAGTCTGAGCTACACTGAGACCCTATACCAAATACATAAAAAAAGTAAATTAATTAACAAAGTCAGGAAGGACAACCTGTTTGTGCCCCCCTCCTGTCCCTTTCTTGGATAGGAGCTTTCTTTTTCTCAATAAATCTAGTCTGCTCATAAAAAACGTCACAAACTAAGTTGCATCTACAAATATAAACACAAGTATTTATATACATTTTCAGCATATGCACATGTGTATAAATGTTTTAATATATACACATCTATAAATATATAACCATTATGTGTAGATAAATAAAATCTCATAAATTTCCTCTTGTTTTAATATTTTTGAAAGGCAGTCAGTGGAGGTTCATATTTAAATTATTGTGACAATATTATTTTTCATTAGTACATGCTGAATAGGTACTGTTTTCATGGAAAATTCCTTGTCTATTTATTACATGGAACTATGGAATTAATTTATGAGCTTATTTATTAAAAGCACAAGCATCACTCCTTAGGCAGCATCAGAGGTCTCTTGATAATCATTCTTTGGTTTCATGCACTGTATAATATTCTATAGAGAAGTTAATTTGAGTTGTGAAATTTGGTCTTGATCACTTACTAATGGTAACAAAAATATGGAAAGGTGTGTCTTCATTAGTAATGCTAGAAACTATTTACTTTCTGGTACTCTTTTGAAGATGAACATTTTGTAGTGCAATATAAGTTAAATAAAATGTAAACATTTTTGTGAACCAATAAATAAATTTTGATCAATGTAGACATATCTATAAACACTGTAACAACCTAGATTCATACATACTTTGAGTAGTGATTGACAAGGGATAATTAACATATCTATCATCTTAAACATTTAATGGTTCTTTATAATGAATATTTCAGTTAGCATTAATTGTCAATTTCACTGGATTCAGAGACTGCTTGAGAGGTGACTGGATCTTGCAGACGCTGTCCTTGTCAGTGGGTCAGCTGACTGATGCTCCTAGAAGAAGAAGCTCCAAGGCCTTAGGGCCACGCATGGCCCTGGATTGCTTTGTGAAGTCGTGTCTCAAGCCAAAGCTGTTCCTCTGTGCTGCTCCCTGGTACCACAAAGCAAGGAGCATCTTTTGGCCATATCTGTTGTGCCTTGGAGCCAGCTAACCATAGACTGAAACCTCAGAAGCTATGGATCAAACAGAAGATTTCCTCATTTAGTGTGTCCAAAGGCATTTTTGTCTCCGGTAAAGATGGCTAACCAATTCAGTGAGTGGATTGAGATTCCTATCTTGAGGATATTATCCTAGAAAGCACTGCTTCTAGTATGTGTTAAGAGCATAAGTCAGGCGCTGAGAAGATATTTCAGCCCCTGACTGCCTGGCAAGCACAAGTTTGATCCCTGGACCCATCACACCATGCCAGACCCAGACCTGGGCATGATGGCATACATCTGTATTCCCAGTACTGGGGAGGCTGAGACAGGAAGTATGAGTCAGAGATCAGACTGGGGGCTATAAAAACAAGCAAAGGGGCAGCCTGAACTGCATGGTGAGACCCTAAAGAAAGAGCATAAATTGTGGCTTGAAGGGACTGTGGAGATGGTTGGGGACTGGGGAAATGGCTCAGTGGAATAAGTGCTTCCCTGGCAAGCACAAGGGCCTGAGTTCAATCCCTGTTTCTGCCAAATAAATAAATAAATAAATAAATAAATAAATAAATAAATAAATAAATAATAGGATAGGATAGGATAGGATAGGATAGGATAGGATAGGATAGGATAGGATAGGATAGGATAGAAGAATAGAATAGAATAGAATAGAATAGAATAGAATAGAATAGAATAGAATAGAATAGAATAGAATAGAATAGAATAGAATAGAATAGAATAGAATAGAATAGAATAGAATAGAATAGAATAGAATAGAATAGAATAGAATAGAATAGAAGAGAA
>PVKA01000580.1:0-14114 GCA_004027165.1 Ctenomys sociabilis | reverse complement strand
TGTCACTAAATGACATGGAGGTAAACAATAATATTAACCATCTCATGCATTTTCTTTTTTGTAGTTTAGGGAAAGATCTACAGGATGTTCAGGGTCTCACTACTAGAACAGACTCATAGTGATTCTCATGTTTACAGCCTCCCAAGAACTAGGATTACAGGCACACAGCACCATGTCCAGTCTCAATTACCATCTCAGAGCACTCTGGGAGTGGGGCTGGCATGACAGGCCTGGGGATCCAACCCCAGCAACAAAACAAGATGCTCTAGTTATCTCCACTGGGTCTCAGGACACTGCATTCTCAGAATGTCCCGCAAGCACTTAGAGGACAGCATTTCATAATGCAATTTAAGACCTGGCTCACCAAAGCAATAGGAACATATCCTGCATTCTTAGCTTGAAATGAAATTCAGTATTTCATTGCATGTAATGAGAACTTAAGACACAATGTAGTAAATGGACAAAAATCATTTGGGTTTTTTATTTGGTATTACTAGTGTTACTTTTTTTGAGGATTTCAGATGAATTCATGTATTTATAGAAATAAAGATTGATCAAACTCTTAGTGAAAAAGCAAATGAAAGTAATTCTATCATCGTATAATCAAGAACCTGTGGATGGATGGCACATTCAAACCACATGCAAACCACAGCGGCACCTTAATTATCCTCTGCCAGTCTTCAACATTCAGGTTTGTGTTTTCTTCAAAACGGAAGCAAGCCAAGAACCATATTTCAAAGGAAAAAAAAAATTTCTGAAAAAGGAAAGTGTTCCAAAACTTCAGGACCTTCTGATTTAATATTTCCATGTAAGCTTTCAACACATTCCATGTGTTTTACTTGACTGGCCAAGGAATTTCATGTGCTGCTACATGCATATCGCGATCATTATCAGGAAAGGGCCAGCAAGATAGCTCAGTGGACTAAATAGCTGCTTTGGTAAGCACAGGGACCATGGTTGGATCCGGGTCCTTCAGGCCATGCCTCTCCCCTCCCCCAGGGCCCTCTGAGCCAGAGTCTGGACTTGATGGCACTAGGGAATGGTTTTCTCTACCATTTAATATACTATGGCTCCGTTTTAAAAGTAAAACTGCTGGTATGCCAAATTGGGTCTTCACTTTGGATCTGTGGTCTCTGCAATTTGAATTGAATAGTTATGGAAACTTCATAATTTGGGAATCATGTCCCTGCCCTTGCATGTATAACATTCTATAAATAACCTGAATTTTTTCCTGCACATACACACTACTCAGTATCAGTAAGATTGTTGTTGAAGGACATGCTATTTGAGCATTCTGTTTACTACTATGTGTTTCACTATTGAAATCTGGAAAATATAATTTTATTTAGACCTCTTATAATACAATTTCTGTTTGTAATTTGTACTTAAGTGGTATTACTTAAAAGTATTTTTAATTTCAATTTCACAAATAAGTATACTCAAGGTTGGTCTTTGTGTTCTTATCTATATGTAAAGCTCAATTATAACTTGTACATCTTACTTTATCTAAGCTTACTATTCCCCTTTAAATCTATAATCTCAATGTATATAATTTTGAATAAAAATCTATACAGCAATATGATGCAGAGCAATATAGTTTTTAAACTCACTAAATGTTCACTACTGTAATTTTAGAAGTTACAGAAAAGCAGTCTCTTTTCTAAGTCTCTACACATGTATAAATAATATTATAACTTATATAACTACACAGGTGAAACAGAAATGATGGCAGTGTGATATGTGTGTAAATTTTTATGTAAGTCTGTGTACCTAGCGACAGCAAAATATGATTAAAAGTTCTTATGCAAATATAAAGAACACATTTTAAATATTTTAATAAAATAAATTTTAATAATTTTAAAATAATTGAACAATAGCATCAATAAACATGTTTGTTTAGGCGTTAAATTTTTCACAAATGTCCTTTCATGAATTATTTAAATCTGAACGCTACTCTGAAAACAAACCCCACCTTCAAGTGAAAACTTGATTTATCAGATAAATATATATATATATGTGGGGGAGGTGTAGAAAATAAGAAAGAGAACACATTGCTCTCCTAAGCACTTTTAAAGAAATAATTTAAATCTAATGCTATATGTTAAGGAAACATTTCAACTGACATCATAATCTTGTGAATAAGGCGAGAAGTGGTGGTACGTGCTGTAATCCCAGCACTCTGTGAGTTTGAAGCAGAAGAATCACTGTGAATCTGACACCAGCCTAGGCTACAAAGTGAGCTCAGGGCCGGCTGGAACTTCACAGGGAGACCTTGTCTCAAAATGATCAGAAAGAAGTCTTGTGAATAAAGAAAACAAGAAGTCAATATGTTTTAAAAGGAAATTAATAATTATACTGAAGAAAGAAGTGAGATTTTCCAGATATATTAATTTAGATGGAAGGAGCAGGCTTGCTAAAAGGTAGAAATTGGTAGAAATGTAGTATTTCGTGTTCACACACTGGTAGAGAAATGCTGATCTGCCATGAGCAAAACAATGGAAAAAGTAATAGGAAAAGTACTGGAATTAACATTCAACTCCCAGATTAATAACTGGAACACATGAATAAATAGCAACTTGATAAAAACAGAAAACTATTAACTAAAATTTAGATGAATAATGAATAGTAAACACAGGTGAGATTAAAAGAAAACATCAAATTATCCATTTTTATACTAAATGCAAGTTGCTGGTTAAACCTTCATTAAAATCAAAGTGGATCAAATGATAAAAACCAAATTCATTTCATGAGAAAAGACTGTTATGTACACATATGCTTACCAAATGGTAATATCCCTGATATGCAATTCTCTCTCTCTCTTTTTTTTTTTTTTTTTTTAATTTTAGAACAGGGTTCACAGCTCTACAGGGCCTCACTGTGTAGACTGGACTCGGAGTGATCCTCCTGTTTACAGTCTCCCAAGTGCTAGGATTTACAGGTGTGCAATACCACACCCAGTCTCAATTGCCTTCTCAGCATGCCCCAGGGGCGAGGCTGGCAAGATAGGCAAGGGAATCCAACTCCTGATCCCTGCCTCTGCCTAAGCAGGCACTTTAATCTGCTGAGCTATTTGGCTGGCGCTGATTGGCAATTCTCTCAAGCATGAGGAGAAAAAGAGAGAAAGGTGAGATGACCTCCTGGGTAAAGGAGTGACTTGTTGACAACTTGAAACTTCATCTCAGTGTCTGCAGAATTATAAAGAGATGCTTTCTCCATATGTTGGGGTATTTCATCTCAAAGCACTAGCAAAGAAAGTAACAAAATTATCAGCATAATGTTTTTTAGATTGTATAAAAATTACTTAAACAAAACATACATAAAATTACCTTACAAATAAGCAATTCATAATATAGTATAAGAAGGGCTTATCCGGAAGATAATAAATACATGTTCGTATTTCATACTATAGGCAAATACAAAATATATGTGCATCTAACTAACCAAATAAAATGAAATTCCTTAAAAGAATTTTTAGAGTATATGATCTATAATCAAAATACGGTAGTGTTGCTATGCAAAGACTGGACACAAACAAAATAAAAAATAAAGCATACAATACACAGCTATACGTCCAAGCAAAATCTGAAACTTTTCTCTAGAAATACATTCTTCGAGTTGCCTAAAGACAGATTTTCATTTAACAAATAAGAAAACTGATAAAACCTTTTTATTTTGTAAGAAAGAAACTGATCACTTGTCCTTACGCATCCTTATTTTATTTGTAATGAAATAAAACAATTACATACCGATTAAAGGTGATGGTGGCTGGAACTGGCAGATCTGCCCTCCTCCTGCAGAGCTCCCCCTGCCTGCCCAGGAGCTGTCAGCTCCGGCCCGGCTCTATTACAAGAAGGTCGTGGATCACTACAAAAATCCTAGAAATGCAGGGTCTCTTGACAAGACAACTAAAAATGTTGGACTGGATTGGTGTGCACTCCAGTATGTGGTGAGGTCATGAAATTGCAGATTCAAGCGGATGAAAAAGGGGAAGATTGTAGATGTGAGGTTTAAATCATTTGGTTGCAGGTCTTTGGCCACTGAGTGGGTGAAAGGAACAACAGTGGAGGAAGCCTTGACCGTCAAAAATAAAGGGGTTGCCAAGGAACTCTGCCTTCCACCCATGAAACTGCGCCGCTCCATGCTCACAGAAAATGCCATCGGGGCTGCGCTGGATGATTGCAAACTGAAGCAAGAGCCCAAGGCAAGAGATGCAGAGAAGAAGTGAGCCCTGGGGGAGGCTCCAGCGGGTCACGTAACTGTCCACTGCCACACGAACACTTTCAGCTTCCAGAAGCTCCTCGCTTCTTAAAGCTTCTTAAAAAGAAGCTGTGAGATACGCACAATATTTCCCATCCACCTTGCAGCTCTAAGCAAGCAAAGTACACCATTTAATCCTTCTGCATTGTGTGGTTCATTCAGTTCACTTTATCAGCTTAATGCACTTTTTAGTATATTTTGTAATACATGAATGGCCTCAGAATGGAAATCAGTGGAGTCTTAAGTTCTGGCAGCTCGCAAAGTGCATAAGTGTCTTACTCCACCTGTATCTATTTTGGGGAAGGCTACCAGTTGAATGTCTTGGTCTGATTACTTGATAGAGCCAATGATTGTACATAAAACAGATCTATCCATCTATCTATCTATCTATCTATCTATCTATCTATCTATCTATCTATCTATCTATCTATCTATCTATCTAGATATCTATCTATCTATCTATCTAATCATCTATTATAATAAGAGAATGTAAGATTAAAAATCAAATTTAGTGGCAAATTAATGCTTCATTATGATGAGATTTCTACATCCAGTAAAATTTTATTTCTCAGTTCTTTATTTCAGATGCCCAACTCTTATATGCATCAAGCCAGTTGGACCCAGGCCAGGCACTGATCACTTGGCTCCATATCACAATGAGGCTGGAGATGTAGAAAACTAATCACCATTGCAGCCTAAAAATCACTAAATTCAAAGATTGTTAAGGAAAATAGCCTTGAGAGAAATAGAAATGAAAATGCCTAACATATTTCAGAAAAAAAATATAATGAGTATTCTGCAATGGAAATGTGTTAATTGTGTGGGACACAGCACTCTGGGCAAAGGACCTGTCAGGAAAAACTTGAAACACTAAATAAGCTGGGGAGATAGCTCAACAGTATCAACACTTGCCAATCAAGCACAAAATCTTGAGTTAGAGTCCTGGGAACGACAACAACAACAACAAAAAGATGAAGCACTAAATAGGAGGATGTTTTCCAGGAAATGGACAGCACAGCATCAGGGTTGCTAAGGAATACTTTAAAAGTAACATTGGAGGAAGGGAGACACAGGTGAAGTAAAATAATTTAAGATGTGTTATACACATGTACCAACTCCCCACTCTGACTGTGATCATTTGAACTGCACAGATGTAATAAGACAAATTTGTAAAAAAGTAAGAAAGTGTGGACATGAAACTCTTTTGGAACCCCATCAACGCAGAGGTAAGGAAATATACTGTTATTCATGGAGACTGTTGCATGGTCCACAGCAAGTGTTTGGACATGCCATGACAAGGGCAGACATTCATTAGGAAAAGCCTGAGTTACTATCACAAATTCTTTTGCCATATCTGTTAACAAACATAAATACCTAATAAAATTATTTATCAGTTTGTACCTAATTTTACAAAAACAGAAGGAAACTACCATAGGAAAATGCCTTAATATGTTATCAACAATATTGTTTAGTAAATGATGGCTTGACAATTATGCATAGTCATGTTTACTTGAGCCACTTTTTGCTATTTCTGTTCATGTGTAATAATGAAGTCGTATTTTCATTTTCTAAAATTTATATTTTACTAATATGCCATTAGCAGAAGCTAATGATGAATGCATACATGAAATGAATCACGGTATTGCTCATTAAAAATAGACACTATCTGTGGCCAGTGGGATAGGTCAGAGTTCTAAAGCGCAGACAAGCTCAGGCAAGCGCAGAGACCACAGTTCCATTCACAGCACGACATGCTGTGAGTCCAGGCAATGGTGGTTCCCGCCTATGATCCCAGTACTGGGGAGGCTGAAGTACAGTGAGTCTGAGTTACATAGTCAGAACCCCAACAAAAAATAAATAAATGAATGAAGAAAGAAAGAAAGGAAGGAAGGAAGGAAGGAAGGAAGGAAGGAAGGAAGGAAGGAAGGAAGAAAGGAAGGAAGGAAGAAAGAAAGAACATGAAACGATCAAATATATTATTATTATTAGTAGTAGTAATAATAATAATTAATAATTATAATTATAATAACAGACAGTATGGAATGACCAAACTATTGGTTAAAATTAATAAATAAAAATTGTCGAACTGTTAAGACTTATTTTTCAAATAATCACATTATTTTAATTTTGATAGTGAGATGCTTGACAAGCAGAGATTCTGCTATATGAAAGGTGTACGAACTATTTTTAAACACCTTAAAGTACTCTTTTTTGCCTTGTTTTCTGAAAAAAAGTCATTATTTACCCTTTCATGCTTTCTAGATATTTAAATTTTTCCTTTTTAATAGTTACCAACAACTCATAGAAACGTCTGTTCAGGCGTTTGGGGAGTTCAACTCCTGTTACACAGCGCTGCCTCAGCCGTAGACACTGGTAAGATAAGTCCTACTCAAAGATCCTCTGTCACCCAAGATGGAGAGAGCAAATACTGGAAGACCAGCAAAACGCATTTTGTTGCTGCATTTCATAGAAAGTATGTAATTTGGTGCTGAGAGAAAGATTGCAGGCCCAGTAGGGGATGGAAAGGATTACTCAGAGAGGAGATTTAATTCAAGCCAACCAGAGGCCCAGAGAGAAATTTCTCATGTGAGAGCCCCAGCCTTAGGGAGATTCTGAGAGAAGAGAGCTATCAAGGAGAGAACTCTCTGGTGTTAGCATTGCAACGTAAGAGGAAAAAGTGGTAGAAAAGCATCTTGGGCTAGGGGATGCCTCAAGCTAGGCAGTTTTCCCAGAGAGATGGTAAGGAGAACCACCAGAAACAGTTTACTTTGTTATTCTAAACGTCTTGTTTAACCACTAAGCTCTCACACAGGCTCTGTGCTTTTGTCCTGTAGTTTAACCATGCATTCCTTGTACAGCCTGCATGCTTCCTGCGTGCTGTTTATTTGTGTGCTTTTCACTCCTCGTAGAGCCTATGCACTTATGTCCAAAAGTTTAATCATTTAGTTTAATCAATTACTCCTGAAAAGGTCTCCACAATTTAGCCTCAAAAATAAATACATGTAGTGGGTTTAAGTGTTCCTGTCAAAAATTAAGAAAATCCTGTGATGATTGTGGAGACAAATGTAGGTAATATACTTAATTCACTCACAGCTTATTTGAAATAGCTCTGTAAGAAACTTTCATTCTTAAAAAATTCTTTATGTAAAAGAACAACTTTTCAAACAATTCTGAACAAATACAAGCAATATCTTGAACTGATTCCTAATATAAACTCATGATGAATTGAGCTGTTGTATGTAGCAGTTGTTGGCCTTGCTATTCACTAATAAATGCCAATATTAGATAGTGGTTCTGCTTATTGATTGAAGATTTGACTATATTACTTATTCAATTGCTGTACATTTGAGTATGTGATTTTTTTTTGGGGGGGGGGGATTGGGGATTGAAGTCAGGCCCTTGTACTTGCCAGGCAAGCGCTTATTCTACTGAGCCATCTCCCCAGCCCCACGTATGTGATTTCTTCTTCATTTCAGAATTATATATTTTGATCAACTTGTCTCATTTCTTTTTGCCATTATGTTCTGAAATGTTTATTTCACAAAAGCCATTTAAGGTCTAACACAGGATATAAACTCAAATGTGAAGATAGTAATTAAAACTAAGGCAAACCCATTGCTCCTTCGTTCTTGTAATTATATGTATCCATCTGCCAAACATTGCCTAAGTGCTCCTATTTGCCAGGTGAGCATGTAGGCACTTAAATATACAAATAGAGACCAACTAAAAGACTACTTAATACTTCTTATACTCTACAAGGGAGAAAAGACAATAAATTAAAAAAAGTAAAATAATTAATCATTGGGTTGTGGTGAGATAGCTCAGTAGACTAAAGCACCTGCTTAGGCAAGCAAGTGCAGGGACAATGGTTCGATCCCAGGCACCACATGCTAGCCCCACTTTCCCAGGGTGGGCTGAGCTGGCCAAGAGTCCAGACTTAGTGCTGTCACCTGTAATCTCAGCACTGGGAAGGCTGAAAAATAGGAGGATCACTACAAGTGTGCGTTTCTTTGTGAAGCCCTGTAACAACCAAATGCATAATAAATAAATAAGGCAATAAATAAATAAATGCCATGGATAAAAGGAGAAATTATTCAGTTATCATGTGACACTGATTCCATCAAAGGCAGGGGGTAATACATGTGAGTTGTGTAGGTTACTGGAGGGAAAAAATATGAATATTGTGTCTTAGCTGATTTTAAGTAGAAGGCTATAGATGTTATCTGTGTTTTCGAAACAAGATGAAAAATAGATTTTAATGTGAAATCTCTCATTTTAAATGCTTTCAATAAAATATGTATGAAATTATGAAAATTATTTCAGTGTCATTTAGTTTGAAATCTCCACTTCCAACCTGAACATATGCCTGCTTCCTCCGCAGCCCCACATACATTTACAGCCATCCGACATACAAGAAGAATCCAATGGGTGTCTGCCAGCCTGCAATAGGGAGATGAGAGTTTTATGCTAAAATTTTGGTAAACAAAGATGTAATGTTGTGGAGTCAAAATAAATTTAAGCAAACTGTTAAAATTTTAATTGAAAGAACTGCTTTTGATTACCAATATTTTAAATACAGAATGAAAGGCTACCAGAAAATAAGATATTTTTATGTTTTATTCACTAATAAAACTGTAAGTGTTAATGTATAAACTATGGTTTATTCAGTAGAAGATAATATAATTTTTGTTTTATTTAATTTATGATAAATAATGCATTTATGCATGTAAAACAATTCCTGAAGTTACAAATTCTCAGTCCAAAAATCCTCATTGTGATGGGATTACCTACATTATAAAGTTTTTCCATTTAGAGGATTACTTAAAATGTATTCTCTAAATGGAAATTTATATTATTTTGGAGTAGTCTTACTTAAACTAGTTTATAGTAATTTTTATTTTAATATATCCTTAAGATTTACCATAGCTTTGATAAGGAAGAGGCACATAAATTTTTATCATATTTTCTGCTTACAATATATTTAAGCATATACATACAGAATACAAATTTGAAGACATTATATAAAATTGAAAAAATTCACAGAAAATCTCCATTATTTTAAATATAGTTGCCTATCCATGAAAACAGCCGCCTTGCTACATTCAGTATAGTTGAAGTTACTTTCATTTTAAAAATCCCACAATAGCACAAGAGTAAACAAAATTCTCTGGAGATAGGAATAGTTGCTCATAAATATCCATGGAGTGAGTAAAATATATGACATGGCATTTTGTTGACTTTGTTTCGCCCAACTTTAGCATTTGTATTAGTCATAGTGGATATTAAGAAAATGAGAAGGTACGTTGTTGGAGGCCAGATAAACTTTTCAAGAAACAGAAAAAAATGAAGTAAAACAGATAATGATGCTGATATAGAAAGAATAAATATAAAAAAATGGATGTGTAATGCATAGTTTTACATTGACTTGCCTGAGGATTTGGTTTTATATATTTCAAATGCAGTCATATTAGAGGACACTTACAGAAATAAGAGCTTGATGAAGCAAGACCCATATAACAAAAAATGTTACTTTGGTATCTGACAAGATCAGTCAAATTCAGATTCTTTGTCAATATCAGCCATGTGGTTGAGTCACGGCCATTGCTTGACCAATTTGCTCTTTGTGACAGCTTGAGAGAATGTTTTCTCTCCAAGTGACTCTCTTTAGGCACACTCTCCATCATCAATCACTTTCTTCTGTGGCTGCATAATCTCCTTGAACGGAAAATTTGGGACACAACTGAGTTACAGGGTGTTGTAATACCGGTTCTCCTATGTCCTGAGTCCTCACTGACCTTGAAAGGCTAGGGACACAGTGTTGGCTATCCTTGTAGCCCTTCTTTTCTATAATGTTTTAGTCTTCAAACTTAAGTTGTTAACCCTCAAGAAGAGAAACTTAATGATATTATTACCCTAAAACATAGTATGTTGAGTTTAACATCAGTGTCTGTTTGAATATCAAACACCTTACACATAAAAAATTCTTCATTGCTGGATACTATACAAAGACTCATAATATATAAATAATATTTTCAGTTCATTAAATTTTTTAAAACTTTTCATTAGATAAAATATAGACCGGCAGGTAAATGAACAGACAATTGTCAAGATTTTTTACGTGCCTCACTATTGTCTTTTTTTTCTCATATAGTACAGGGCCTCTAATGCCTTTTTCCAAGTATATTTTCAGACAGGCTCATGTATAGTATATCCTATGAATCTTTGCCCCTTTATAAATCTCTTTCTTTCCTCCAGCTAAGCAAAGGATTATGGACTAATGGGCCTGTTCTTTTGATAGCCTTGCTATTTTACTACCAATTTTTAACAGATCAGATCTGAATCTTTTTTGCTTTTTAACTCAAAGTTTCTTTATGTCTGGAAATAGCATTTTTTTCTTTTTTCCTACAATGAATACTTCCTGTTCAAATTTGCCCATGTATTTTTAGTTTTCAGTCATTTTTACAAGAATTTAATGAGCAGTTCATTAAATATTAAAATTTCTATTTTATTCAGCTTAAAAAGTTAAATCATACCTTTAATATTGTCTCCCCTCCACTAAAATAAATAACTACAAACTTGTCCTGTAATGTAAAATAATTATTTTTGCCTTTATTTCTTTATTTTTTTTTTATTTTTTTCTTTAACCTGAATGTTGAATTCTTCAGGTCAATCTTTGTGTGCCTTCTGTTTTTCCTAATGTTTTCTCTAGAATTTTTATTTTTGTGGCCTGAGAGATGCATTACATTATTTGCTCTTCGAGACATCAAATGATAAAGGAATAACATTATTTTTCTTCACATTATGAGTATTGCACTCATTTTAAAACATTTTCATCTCATTTTAAAAATTCAGTGAACTTTGTATCCATGTATATAGCTCTGCACATACAGACATGCACATTATACATGCATACACATATTCATACCATGAAGTTGTTCATTTTTTATTCTAGGGAAGGGTCTACAGAGTGTTTAGGGTCTCACTACTAGACTGGACTCGTAGTGATCCACCTGTTTACAGCTTCCCAAGAGGTTGAATTACAGGTGTGGGCCACCATGTCCAGTCTCAATTGCTGTCTCAGCATGCCCCGTGGGTGGGGCCAGCACAGCAATTCCAGAGAGTGAAACCCTGTCCCCTTCGCCTGCTTGCAGGTACTTTAATCCGCTGGACTGTTTGGCTGGCCCTTTGAAGTTGTTATTAGAGTACTATCTTATAGTCACATTTCAGGGCATCCCCTTAGGTTTGATGTTCAGAACTGCTTTACACTGAGGCTTTATTAGACTGTTTATTCTCTCTTAAAACACAGGGGACAAACTTCCAGGACACTGTTTTCCCCTAAGCTTTTCTCAGAGTTAGAATTAATGTGGCAGTAGATGCGTCTTCAGCTTCTCATCCTTTCCCTACACGTCAGAGAAATGCCCATGCTCACAAAGCCAACACCCGACTTGCCAACATTTTGTGACTGTTAGGTCTCTTAGGATTCAGTAGCATTTCAGATTGCATGCTCTCCCTTCAATATTTTCTACTTTTTGAGAGAAGGCTTTAGCATATAGGACCACTTCTATCCAGTTTCTCAGAGAATTTGTGGATGAATCTATACTTTAAAGCTGAAACTGGGAATATTTTGTTTTCCTTAAGTTAGATGGACTGGATTGGTAAAATTTTAGTTGCGTTTGTGGATAACTGACAGTCTAGCACACTAAATGAAGAAGAGACCACAGATGCATGTGCCATCACCCAATAGGTTTTTGGCCTGAATAGAACAAAAGGGATAGAAGAAGGAAAAGTTTATGAATAGCCCCAGTCTTCACATGGTAAGATATCTGTCTCCAGGTTCTTTGGCCTTTTGGACCAACATGAACCATTAACTCTTCATTGAACTTACAAGCTTTTGGCTGCTAGCAGATTCTATAGAACTCTAAGGAGAAGGTGATATTGTGGACAGTACTGTCTCCAGTTCTGTAAGCCTACTTATAAAATCTCTTTTCATTATTATACACATATTTTCTATTGATTCTTTTCAATAGAGAACTCTAATATATCCTATAATTTATATCATCAATGAAAGGATGGTTTCCTGAGTGTAAGAGTATTTTATTTGGCATTCCATCACTGTAACAAACACATAATGATAATACCTTTAAAAGAAGGACATATTTATGTTAGGGTTTGTATCTAGTTGTCCCCACAAAGTGGACTTCTCTAGAGTTGGTGATTGCTACATGATCACCTCGTGCTGGGATTATGGGTGTGAGTTCTTCTGGGATTAAGGCTGCAAGTGCTGCTGAGATGACAGGTGTGAGTGCTGCACTCTACCTAGGGCAGATAGCCGGAAGGCAGCACGGGGAGACCCACTTAATCTCTGTTGCCGCTGTTGCCCTTGCTCTTCCCATTTGCTTCTGCTGTTTTTCTGCCTTCTGCCACCATGAGCTATTGCCCTTTGCCACATGGAATTCTGCCTCTTAGTCACCTGAGTACGTAATCAAACCTCCACAAACTGTGAGCTACAAAAACATTTCCTTCCTTAATTTTGGGTGTCAGGTATTTTGTCCCAACAAAAAGAGAAAAAAAACTAAGACAGTTTATTTTGACATAATGATTTCAGTTCCTGGCTGGTAAGTCCTGTTGATTTGGTGCCTGTGATATGGCAGTGAACTTTGGCAGAAAGTTTATGTTTTTATTTATTTTATTTTATTTTTAAGCATTTTATTTTATTTTTTATTGACAAATAGCAATAAGACAGTTTCAAAACAAATTAATAGGACAGATTTGATAAATCAACACATTGCAAACTGTTTTCGTAATATTTTGGTATCGTACAAGGTGCATACATGATATTATACTTACAGAAATTATTATAGCAGATGTCTCTAATCAGTGAATTAAGAGAGTGTAGCTGTTTACTTATCTTATTTTTATAGCTGAATTATATCACAGATAGCAGGATAATTTGTGATAGCAAAATCTTGGAAACAGCCAAGATGTCGGTCACCTGAGGAATGGTTGAAAAATGTGGTATTTCTATACAATGACATATTACTCAGCTACAAAGAATAATAAACTTGAAGCATTTATATTGAAGTGGATGCCACTTGAACATATACTCATAAGTGAAATAAACCAGACACACATGTGCAAACATTGTATAGTTTCCCTAGTATAAGAAATTTTAGTGAATTGTTCTTATGGTGGCCAGGAAGTGAAACAGAGAGACAGGGGTTTTGGTACCAGTGTCCTCTTCAGAACACACTGTTAATGACTAACCTTCCTTTAAATCACTTCTCATGAATGTCATACAGGACTCTCAAGACCTAGGCGATGGACTGATACCCTAAGATTGTAGGTGAGAATTGTGCTTGAATTAGCCTGAAAGCATCCCCCAACACACACATACGTGCGCGCGCACACACACACACACACACACACACACACACACACACTCACAGAGTCTTGTTTGTTGCTAAATTATCTTCCACAAAATGGGTTTCCTATGCCAATAAAGGTTGGAGATCTGCACCGTAGACTGCTAATAAAGCTAATAATGCATATGCATTGGAGGATATGAAAGACCCAAGCAATAACAGTGGAGATAGAAGTAAAAGTGATACATTGATCCTCATCAAAACCATTTTTATGATAAATAATTCTGGTATCAAAATATATAAACAAATAAGAAATCCTGTTAGATAATGAAAGCTCTTACCCTTTTCAGTTATGAAAAATAATCTAATAACATAAGAAAACATGATCCTGAGCTAGTGAGAAGAATCTGTTTTCTTGATTTTATTAAATGACAGTTTTGTGGCACATATCTTTGCACATTCTTATGTTCTTAGTACTTACAGTCAAGTGCAAAT